>JAQFJA010000011.1:22594013-22607502 GCA_029874485.1 Naso brachycentron | reverse complement strand
CAACTTGCAAAAGTAGGAGGTGATTGTAGAGAGATTTCACAACATAAGGCTGAAGTCATTTAATATTTATGCTGTTCGGTTTCGCATTTTGTAGACAGTTCCTGCACATGTACCTGACTGCCGACTGCAAATCGAGGTTGATGAATTTGCCAGGCTTATTTGGAGGAAAAATAGAATCACGCAGAGAAGTAATGTTGCAATGAATTATTTTATTTTAGATTAACTGTGAAATTATTACTAAAATTCTGTAACTAATAAGTTACACTACTCCTACTGGAAAAAGGAATGTTATTACAGTAGCGCATTACTAGTAATGTGTTACTGCCCAGCACTGCCACTGGATTTATTCATCATTTTGGGCATTTTAGACAGCTGTTTCACATGTAAACGCCCAAACTTACACCAATACTTACCGATTAAACAAAGGTAAACAGTTGACCTAAAATCTTCAGTTAAAATGAGAAAAGGTGTGTATGTAAACGCAGCTAATGTAAGAGGCCACGAGCAAAAAAAGGACCCAAATGCAGACGGAAGACACGTGAGGAAGCATGCTGAATAAAAGGTAACTTTAAAAGCTAACTGAGTACAGGTCAAAGAACAGGCAGGGCAACACAAAATAACTGAAGGCAGCTGGAAGTCCAGGTAAAAAAAAAACAAAAAAACAAAGCCCAACAAAGAATAATTCAAAGGAAAGTGGTTTAACAACAAAAAGAAATCCAGAAGGGTTTGGGGAGCCAGCGAGAGACACAGGCAAAACACAGGACTGAGGAACAGAAGCAGACTAACTGACAGCTCAAAGAGAGAGAAACACAGGCTGAAATCCACAAGGGAGGGAAAACAAGCGAGGAACATGTGAAACTAATCATCAATCAAACAAGGTTGGAAAGCACACAAAGACAGGAAGCACAAAAAAGCATGACAGGAGGAGAAAACCTGCACAATAAAACAGGAAATGACTTGACGAAAACCCAAAACATGACACAAACAAAACAAAAGTATCAGTGAGGACTTCGAGAGCGACACAGTTTAATGAAGCTGCAGTTTAATGGTCAACATGGTGACCTTGACACCTCACAGCCACATTACCAGCAGGCATCAATGCGGCCTGGTCAGCTCAGGTAGGTGTGCTGTGGCCCAGTTCAACGCTGGTTGCTGCTATCTAAGTGGAACAAATTTGCCAATTAAGCAAATCCGTTTCCTGTCCTCCCCAGGCGCTGGCTTATCAGGCTCATTTGAGTCTGTCCTGTCCCTGCCTTCTCATCAGCGTGTGCATCTCTCTATCGCTTTCCCCCGAAGGCAGACTCTAGGACCGACGTAGAATGCAAATCCCAATTTGAGTTTATACACTTCCTGCAGCGAACACTGGAAAAGAACGAAGGGAGGGGCTGAGTAAAAGATAAATCAAAGCAAAAACATGAGATGGGAAAAGCAAAAAAAAAAAAAGGGACAGAACGATTATTTTAATTTACTCTGGAGTGAGGAATCTTTGAAATAACAGCCCAGAAATTGAACACTCACCAGCAAAAAGAGAATTCTGTGATCACAGAGAGACTAGAGGGACAATTATGTGGTCAATCACATCGAAGAAGACAACAAGTGAGGCTGTTAAATGGTTTAAAGTAGTTGCACCTTTCTACTTCAATTCTTTCATCCTTTTTGTTCATTGAGCTCATTTGGCCTTTTGTGGAACAAATTTGCTAATTAAACAAATTGCTTAATAACTTTAACTGTGTTTTTTTTTCATTGTGACTGGCCACATAATTGTCTCTTCCGGAGTGTTGTGCAAATTTACGCTTAGTTTACATTCATAGGTGTTGACTGGAGGTTTTAGCCTTTGTTAATGATTTCTGTGATCTTCACACTCCCAGATATGCCCCAATACTGTGCAGACGCATCAACTCCGTGTGTAAATTTGTTGCAGATGTGTCAACATTCAGATGTCTGCATCTGCAGTGATAAAATAAGCAGCGTAATTTTCACAAAATGCAATGCAGCCTTGTCTTTTTCATATAGGCTTGCTCGACATTTAGATCAAACAGGCTTAATGTCTGATTCGTCAATTTTCTGTGACAAGATTTTCAAAATTGTCTGACCATTTTTCTTGCATTAAAAAAAACATCATGTATAAGGTACTGCAGCACATATGCACACTGTGCATTTACATTGTACACGCTGCCACTTTCCCTTCATTTCCACCTTTTATTTTTCTGTCCCAGGACATGGATCTGACAGATATGGGAGCTGTTTATCATTGCTCTGTAATTTCTGCCCTCTTTCATTTCCTTCGAATTTATTTGATATATTTAAATTCAGATACACATGGACAGCTATAAATCTGTGAATATAGACTGTGCTGTACTTCACTTCCCTGAGTCCACACCTTTGAATCCACCCATTCCACCGAGCTCCGTTAACAAGCCGACTGCTCTGTTCGATAGGAAGAAAGTACTTAAATAAGTGTGTCGGACGTCAATGAGCTGCGAGTTTAGGAAAGTCAAGTCAAGTCAATTTTACATAAATAGTGCCAAATCACAACATAGTTTTCTCAAGACACTTTACATATAGAGTAGGTCTAGACCACACTCTATAAATAAATTAAATTAAATTTATCAGACCCCATCAATTGAAATGAGCCAGCACTTGGAGACAGTGGCGAGGAAAAACTTGAACAGGCAGAAACCTCAGAACAGAAGCAGAACCACAGTGGGCGGCGATCTGAAGGCACCGGTCGAGTTAAGAGGGAAAGGGGAAAAGGGAGAGGAAGAGGGGTGGTGGGTGGTGGGTGGGAGAGAGAAGGGAAGCGAAGCTGAAGCTACATACGTGCTACTCATTTGCCTCATTTCATATGTCCTTACTTCCGGCGCAGCCAGAAAATTGATCTTGTCAGCTGTCATGATGGACATCTCAATTCTCTTATTTCTGTCAGTCTTTTAAGGATGCTTTTCTTTGGGCTGACACGCCCTTTTTTTAGAAGTTAATTGTGATTGGATGCTGCAGCTGAAAGCACAGTGATATTTTATTTGTGCTCCATTCATATTCACATGTGAAGGACACCAGAACACCACTATATTGACAGCTGTAAACAAATGCAGATATGACTTAATCATCCCAAACTGACATCGCTTCAGACAACTGTACAGAGGACAACCGTCTTTTTTTAATTTCCCTTTCATCACATCTTCTTGCAACTCTTTTTTTGTGCAGGAGTAACAAAGATTGAATAATATAACATGCAAGTGAGGAAAGAAGGAAAATGAGAAGCATCCTCCATTCCTTTCTTTCCAATAGTCAGGTTGTCTCTCTCTCTCTTTCTCTCTCTACAGTTCTTTGGTGTAGTAGTCAGCTGGCTGTACATCACTCGTGTTGAAGACGCCATCAGTGAGTACGGTCACTACATGGATGGACTACTCGGCCCACAGGAAAGAGCAGCCAAGAGGCATAGCCGTGTGGCCAAATGGTTCAAGTGTATGCCAGATATCGACTGATGAAACCAGCCAGCACTCACAGTTGGTTAAATCCCTCCGGTCAATAGACATACTGCTACAGCCAGCAAAATATCCTCAGCAGGTTATTGAGTTTGATTTTCAGTTGTTAATATACAGTGTAGTTTTGCATGAGTGGGAAATCAAAGCTCCTTTAGACGTGTGTTTTTAGCTGCATTGTGCCTCAGACAGTCTCAGGGATAAACACAGACACAGATTTACCAAAACAACCACTCTTGCTTCTGGTTTTATGTGTTGACATGACATCAGTCACATCACAGCCACAATCTACAGCACTGACGTTTTTCTTACTTTTATATCTGTGTTCATTTTTTGTATTCTACTAAAACAATACTTGACCAATAGTAAAGAAACTGCAATGTAAAATATTGTAGCCTATTTGGAAGCAGTTTGCCGTATTTGTATATGGTGCTGGAGATAGAGGCTCGAGACTAAAAATGATTAAAATGATTTGGAACTGCCTTTAGCTAATATGTTTTTAGTACCCTGTAGATATTGTGACCTCAAGTGCTCACTGGAGCTTTGTGATCCACAAAGCGTTGTCTGTGATGCTCAGATTCATTTCAGATATTTTCTACATTAAAACCTTAACTCCTCATTTGAACCATAGTCTAACATTGTTGCAGCTCATTCTCACATGTATGGTCAGGACCCCCTTTGGCTCACTTTTTAGCAGACTTTGTGGAGCCCTCCTACCAGAAACCCTTTCTAATGTGTGGTTAATGTTGTGGATCAGTGGCAGTTTGTGATGTTCAGGCACCAAAAACTACTTTATTAGGTTACGGAGAGGATGGGTGACTTCTTCTGTCTGTGTGTGACCTTCCACTCTAGCCCACCTCTGCTCCTCTTGGAATTTCTTTTCTTACTTCATTGGGTGGAGCCATTGCTATGATACAGTACTATCATACAATATACCCTTGGATGGGATCACATTGCTGTAATATGAAATCCTGGTGTGTTGCACACAGATGCTAAAGGAGGCCCCCCTTGTTTAAAAAGTGACACCAAAGAGTCCTGACCCAGCTGTCTTACATGATGAGTTGGCAGTGAAGGGTTAGTTGGTTTATTATAAGCAAACACATTTCCTATTTATCTTAAGTAAACTTACTGTGACTGTGTTTTAGTTTTTGCTTTAATTTAAAAGATGAATGCTAATGCACTGCCACGAAAACAGGATATTCTGTACTTTCTGTGAACTCTATCCACTCAGACCACCTCCCTAAAACTTTTCTTACTTTATTCGCCTTATCTTTATGAAGGTAGTTTTTTCAGTTCAAATCTTTCTGCCTTTCTGTGTTTA
Organism: Naso brachycentron; assembly: GCA_029874485.1. Classification (NCBI taxonomy): domain Eukaryota; kingdom Metazoa; phylum Chordata; class Actinopteri; order Acanthuriformes; family Acanthuridae; genus Naso; species Naso brachycentron. The sequence continues at coordinate 22,602,699 of JAQFJA010000011.1, read as the reverse complement.
TGATTTCATACTGCATTATTAATAATATTTGTATATACTGTACTGTTTGCATGCATTTCAAGTCAGTTCTTTTCAGTCATTGCTACTTTTTAATTGGATATATCTCAAAACAGGACTCATCAAGGTTTACATGTAAGTTGTGTTTGCACTGGAGAATCAATGAAAGATTGCCAAACTTTATCCTCATGAGTTTTATCAAGTAGCAGCATTACTTATATAATAATCTAAGTTATATTAATTCAGCTGGCTGCAGAAAAATTAAATTTGACTTTAACCTAACTGACATGTTGAGTTTTCTCTCACCCCAATTCATTCTGTCAGTTCTTGATTACAAAAGTGATTCAGCTCTGTTGTTGCTTGACTGCAATGTGTGAAACTCTCAGCTGGTGGGTTGAAGGTAAAAGTTACATGTATATATCAACTGGTTAAGGGTTTATATAATATGTGCTGCAGTTACTGTCCACTTCTTACAGTACAGCTGCATTCGCACAGAATCAGGCTTTTTGACATAACTCTAATTATAAAAATGTGGATAAACAGGAGACATGTTTGATTCATTGACTAACTAAAGGTGACAAGTCTCCACTTCCTCCCACTTTACAAATATGACGCCAAAATATCCCTGATACAGACGCTGCCATCTTGCGATGGTGACGTCATTTGGAGCCAGACAGGTGATGTGGGGGCCAGTCAAGATGCTTTGGTTTCACTTTTTGGGTGCTTTTCTGATTCTACATACAGTAGCATACAACAGCTTCTCAATGTTTTAACAGCGGTGAGAAGAAATGGTCTAAGTCCATAATTTTAAGTTTCCGCTGGGGTCATATAATATGTTTTGCCTCATTAAACCAGACACATCCATTGATGGTAATAAGTCTGGCTAATTTATGAGTCCTCACAGATTTAGTAGCTCCACTTTTCAGCAAAGGTTATCTGGGGGAATGGCAGAGTAAAACTATAGCTTTTTCTCAAATTAACAATTTGTTGACCCTGATCTGATAGAAAGGATACGTTATTTACATTTTATAGTCTGGTTGTAATTTTTATAAAGTCTAAGCAAAGTATGTCATGCTTAAAACCAAAGAAAGTCCATAAGTGCCTCCTGTAATTTGCACCGCGTGAAAAATAAAGATTAATTTCATCACAGTACCTTCACATCACAGGTAAAGTGCCAAGTTGTCTCTTTGAAGTGAGAAGATAATATGAAGATGTACTCCATGTCTCAAGTTATGTTTTTACTTTCATATTTGTTGGAACAGTAATCTCTCCTATGTATGCCTTTGCTATATCCGGTGAATGTATTCATTCAGTGTGTGGGTGACTTCAATGGTTAATTGCATCATCTGTCTTTGAAATTTTGTGTCATTATCTTTTCATCGAGTTGCATAAAACCACATCACTGAAAGAAGTTTGTTGTGAAGTTGTTTTGCCTGGTTGACTTTGGAAAATAAAATGATTCACTGTGGTTTGTCGAGCTCTGTCTTCTCCCTTTGAGCTGACTGATGCGCTGAGTTGAGCTTCCTGTCAACGGATATTCGAGGGTTGGGGGCCTGTTGAATAAATGATGGCTGACACATCATCACACTGTGTATTTTCCAGGCCAGGCTTCACCCTGAGTCACTGGGAATGTCTAAATGTTTCACGCAAAAATATGCAAATATGTACCTGGCAGGTCCAAGTGTGAGTACAATGAAGATGGAAAGTAGTCAAGACCATGTCAGAGGATGTCACAACGCACATTAGTTAAATCAGAGGGAGTGACATTTAAATTCCTGTGTCACAAAGGGTAATAATTTCTAAAATTAAATCTTCAAATGTTAAAGGTGAAACATACAGCATCATTATATCAGTATCAGTATCATCATTGTATCATCATATTATTGCATTTGTAATTTATGGACTAATATTTTGTTAATCAAGTCATTAAAGACAAACATTTGAGAAAGAAAATCCATCTGTCTATATCTATTTGTTTATGTGTATAAATGTATGTATTTTTTTAAAAATTGTGATTATATTTCTCTTTGTTTTTGTGAAGCACTTTGGGTTGTCTTGTACATGAAAGGTGCTACAAAAAAATAGAATTGCCATAGCCTTGCCTAATATTTAATATCTGTTGTAATAGCTAAACAATGACAGGAGGTTATGTTAAAGACAAAGAAACGGGTCGAGAAACAGAAAAACCTGAATTAAAAACGAGTTGTGAGCAGTACTGGTTACACTAAAAACGGGAGTTTAAATGGACTTGAAGATTTAATTTTTTCTTCAAGTTAAAAGTATAAATGATTAGATGTTTAACCAGCATGTCCAATAATCAATCCATTATGTAACGCAGAGTTTAACTTAATTGTCTGAATTCTTCAAAACTGATCATTATGGCAGGATTGTGCTTTGATAAGATTTCTTATATTAAATATTATCATGCAAAATATTTGCTTCTCATGCACATGCATCATTTATGTCATCTCTGCATTGATGGTTGTGTGTTTAGAAAGTCTCCCAAGGAAATGTAAACCCACTTGCTTTGGTGCTTTTTCTTTTGCTTTCTCTCTCTTCCTCTTATTCATGTTTCTCCTGCTGCTTTGAGGGCCTCCTGCTGCTTGACACCTATTAATATTTTACTCCTACCACCACCAACACCATGGAGGAGAAAATTATTTTCCAACAGCCCCATCAAAGATGGAAGAAGCTGTGAATGGTCTAGTAGGAGTGGTCATGATGCTGCGCTCCACCGACACACAGCTTAAAATACCTTGTTGGCTTTCCTCTCACAAGCTCTCATCTCTGCACAGGAAGCCTGCCAGTTTTTGTTGAAAATGTTCACAGGCGAGGCAATGTGTTCAGGTTTTTTCATGTGATCTTCAGTCACATTTGCAAACTTCCCTCTTCACTCTTCACTCTGACTGGTGTTACCACAGATGTCAGCAACAGACGACAAAATAAAACGCACAGTTCACAACTCAACAAAATATATGACAAATGTAGTCATTTTTAGATCTTTCATTGTGAAAATGTAACACATTGCGGTTAAATCTCTGCCAACATTTTTAAAAGTCTTGCTTTGTACAACAGCTGTGCATGCAGCTACGATATAAAGTTTGTTTACATGTAAATAAAGATTGTTAATTGCAGAAATGTAACAAGAGGCAAACTGTGATCTCCTGCATGTAAGTCTGACATGCCAAGCACCCGTCCACCACCACACTGACTGTTTTGACCTTTTTTTGGCTAAATTATGGGTTGCTACTGCCCTCACCCACAGAGGCATCACTCAGCTTCCTACACTGGTTCTCCTGCTGCCAGCGACATGCCTGCCACCATCCTCTGTAAGTAATACACTAACTATGGGTTAGTACCTGATTCAACAGGACTTCAAAAATCTGAACCATCCTTTTAAGAAAATGTAGATGGAGCATTATTATAGTCCAGTAGGGCAAGGTGCACTTTCTGGAGGTCAGTTAAATTAGGTTAATTAAAAATGTTAAAGGCCAAAAAGTAGTACGCAGTAAGTAAACACAAGCAAAATCTGCAGAATGCCAAAAGATTCAGATCCAGATGTATACTGATTTGAAAAAAATCCCCAGTACGCATCCAGCCAGTCTACCTCACCTACTGTTTCGCACAGTGGGTGATCCTTCAGCTTCAAAATCAGCAGGTAAAATGGACAAAAAACAGGCCAGGTTACAAACAGGCTGTCAGAAAACATGCTGAAACGCTGTTACTGGGGAACAAGACGACCTGGCACTGACACAGGAAATACAAAGAGACTATACTGGTTTAGACACAGGTGGGTAAACGCATAAGGGCATGACAGGTGAGCACACGAGAGAAACTTGACAGGATGTTGGGATCTGGAAGAGACAAAACAGTTGTTAACAAAATAAAACAGGAAGTGAAGACAATGAGCACTGTAGCAACAAAGGTTTGACAGTAGTGTCGGTCACCATAAGGTTTTGGTTATGAAACTGAAAACTAATGTGATTACCAAAAGGTATCTGCTTTCACCAGTGTTGAAACAGTAGAAGTACACTATTTTATTGTTGGTACAATGCCTGTTATCTGCCTCCTGTTTCACTTGAGTGTGTTACTGTGGGATCAAAACTATAAATTTCAGTGGTTCTGTATGATAGAACATCACTGACCTGCTGACAGTGTTTGTATCCCTTCCTGTTGATCTGTGTGTCAGTCATTTCTGCCTGTCTCCCTCTCAGTCTGTCTATCTGTTGACTTTCACTTCTCCTTTTTAGTCATTCACACTGAACTACAGAGATGGCAGGGAGATGGCTGTGTAGACAGTCCAATCCTTTAATTCCAATCTATTTTTTCCATTATCTGTTTATCCATATATCAGACTTTCAAACTGATCCTGACATATATTTTCTTCCACAGGTTTTCAGAGCCACTAGAGATTTTTGATTATGAAGACAACATCAAGCAGGTTTATGAAAGGATTAGTAATCATATTACACATCACATTAAAAATAAACTAGATGTATGATGTGACTAAAGGGACAACAACTGGCATACAGGAATTTAAATCACTTCAGGTATGCACAGCGGCTACCAATACACACACACAGACACATAAATCCAACTGGTTTGCAGCTTGTTAGGGCAAGTTTACAAGTTTTAGCTCCGCCAGCTTATGTCTCCACTCTCATCTCTAGTCTGTCAGCTTTTATCTTGCACGCATTCCCGAGCCAAAAGCAGTTTTAGTTTGCGTTGTCCCATTTGAGGCCAGAGCTTGCGCTGTGTGGTCCAGAGTTTAGTTGGTGATTTTATTTGCTAAAAGCTTTTCTCGCTCTGAATAACTGATCAAAAGAGCTGACAGCAAAATGTGCATCATTAAAAAAAGAACATTTACACAAACTAATCTCAGAGTGGGGTGGATTTGAAACTCTTACAGGAAAAGATAGTGGATTCATATCCTGTTATCTGAGAGAAATTGTTGAGACACATTTATATACAGAGAGGAAGCTGTGTGTGTCTGTGTGTGTGTGTGTGTGTATAGGTGTGAAGCTCACCCCTGATGTACAAACCGAACCCTGCTGTTTATACGATCTGCTGTCTGCAAGACCACCTCACACCACTGTGCATGCAGATAAACTGTATGTGTGTGTGTGTTTGTTTGCCAGCTTGGTGGGCCCAACCGTCCTCAGACAAGTAAGACAATAGCTTGTATGACAGTTCTGGTTTCTGTATGTTGGTTTAAAGTTTGACAGTAATGATAAATAACAGTGCAGGAGCTGTGCCAATGAGCCATTGGTAACACGAGTCCACAATCACCTAACCTCACAAAAACACACATCCACATGCACATACACACACACACACACACACGTCATGCCATCTCAAACCGCCCATTAAACCTGTACTAATGGACCGCTTATATGAAGTTAATGATCCTTGTACAACTACTTAATTGTTCAATTAAAAACATGCTTTGATTGGTAATGCCAATAAACTCAGATCAGAGCCAGTGGAGGCATTAAAATCGAGCTTTAGCTCACAGTAATAACAAACTTCAATGACTGCAATATAATGTAAAGCAGAATAATTCTGACTCTAAAAGCTTTGGTTAAAATGTCAAGAATCAATCAATCAATCAATCAATCAATCAATCAAACTTTATTGTCCACAGTGTGGAAGTTTGCCTTTGGTTTCACCATAATGCATATCATAAATTCATGTTCAAAGGAAACATATGACAATACTGGGCTCATAAGAATAAACATGAAAAACACAGCTCATTACCCAACATCATCTTAGCACAGACATCATAAAATTACATCTTACTGAACACAAGTCCACACCACCACACACATGCAAGCACACACAACATCTCACGTAAACCTACTGTACAGAAAACTGCAAAAACTGCAGCAAAAAAGAAGCTGTAAATGGGGTAAAGAAACTGCTAGTGCATTCACAATTTGGCAACAGTTTGCTTACGTAAACAGCAAAATCCATGTTAACTGAGTCGCATTCATGAACACAAAGACAATTGTAAACAATTACAGCATATCTTTTTTTATACATCATTAATGATGATCATTATTTAGGGGTCAGTGTAACTGAGTCACAGCTGTTACTAATGTGGATCACAAAAAAAAAAATTCCAATATGACTCCCTGACAAGAACTTTCACTCAACACAAATGGAAATTAAACCTTTTCCAAAGACGCATCTGCATTTGGCTGCCCGTCCCCCCTAAAAACAAACCTCATCTGAAATCTTAGCATTGAAATTCATTTGAGCAGCTTTAAAAGATGTAACTTAGAGTTAAGTAGCTATGTAGCTTTTTGCTGGAAAGTTCAGTCAGATAGTTAATGAGGGCATAAAAGAACAAGACTCTTTTTTTAATTAATGTGGCTATTTTTCTTAGTTCAACTTCTATCCAAGGACAAAATTTTACAAAGTAAGATATTCTTGACGCAAGTGTACCCAACTATAAATATTTCATTACATTACATTAAAAACGGTAATAATGGTTTGCAGGAAATAATAAATCATGGACTATTGAACTTACTTTGTATGCACATACACACATATACTGTTACACACCGACTGTTGCACTGTGTCATTAATGTGAGGGAGGGTGCTGGTCATTTATTAACCTGGTAAATAGCCTGGTGTCTGCTCTGACACTGACATTTAGCTATTAGTGTGGATAGCAGCAGGAACACAGATGTATCTTCATAGTCACATGGCTTTCCACAGACTTACACAGTTGAATACAAATGGCTTGTGATACTCTCTTTAAGACTCTTAGCAGTTGACAGACGCGAAAGATGAACTCTAACACGTGCATATATTTATACCAAACCATGAACATGTCTAGTAAACCGTCAGAGTAAACTCCACATGTCATATACAGAGCTGTTTTACTGTGACTGCGTATAAATGAGATATTAGTTCTTCAGAGCAGAACGAGCAGACACACTGTTTTAAATGTATCAACGCAAATGACCATACAGTGACAACCAATAACACGCAAGACTCATCTATTAATCTGTTAATCAGTCTGATCTGATGCTGGCATTTAACACTGATGAAAACACTCAACAGGAACAGATTCAGTCTGAAATACAGCAAAGGTCTAAACAGTATGTCATCATTCACATAGCATGGAACAAACTGTACTGTAGACATTTTTATCACCACAGTAATAGTTGCTTTTTACTCATGAGGGTAATTGTGTGATCAACAGTTTCAGACTTTAAAGTCTGTACACCATCTCTGTTTATGTACACACAGTAATTGACATTGTCACGCACTGAGGGGAAACAGATTTTTGTTGTTTCTAGTTATAAATTCAGGAGACTTTCTGCTGAGTCTCCTCTTGAAAATTTCTAAGTTATAAAAAGATCATGAGTCAATGAAATGAAAAGGTCATTGAGGGAAACTTAATGATGGACACAATCTAGAAGAACAAACTCTGATCATTTTTAAAAGAGTGTTAATTTCCTCCCCAATAATCTTTGTTCATTTATAATGATTTCACAGGCAGGAAAATAAGCACTTAGACAAACTAAAGTCTTTTTTTCTTGTGAGCTGACATTAAAGTTTTGCCCCGTTTAGTCTTTGATAACTGAGTGCTTAATGATCCACACATGACTGTGCAAATTAAAAAAAAAAACCATGATCATTAATATTTAAGAAGAGACCAAAAGGTCAGTTCAGTCAGCTGTTCAGGTGCCCTGTCGAAAGTATCCTGCTAATGAGTCGACCAAAGTCCAATTACCTCTCTGTGTTTTTCTCTCCTCTGTGTCTCTTTTCTTTCTTTCTCTAAGTTTGACTCTGACCTTTATGAGGAGTGATGCAGGAAAATATCTGAGACTAAATGAAACTGTACAAAGAAGGAAAAGAGTGGCTGAGTGGCTGTTTGAACACCAGAGATCACTGACTGCGATCCTAATCACTCACAGGGCTGCAAGATAATGTTTTCTCACAGTGATCTGATGGCTCTGTAACACATTTATATCAGCACATGTCAGAGGCTCTACAGGCGTCACCTGACAGTCAAACTCTGCTTCAGAAAAATACACAATGAGCATTTTGTTTAGATCTATATTTACTAATCTGGCAATAACTGAGACATTTGAGAAAGACAGACACCAAGTTAGGATGTCTGTGACATTCATGTTAACACCATTATCTTTTTGCATTGTTATTGCCAAGTCACTCTCAATGATGCCAGCTGAATCATCTCATCAGAGCACAGTTATGTGCAACTGACACTCAAGCTAGTGGAGCATTATATTATACAGTCCAAACTAATCTCCATTTTACACTATTTTGCTATTAGAAGAAAATAAAAACATAAGTGTTGAAATTAGGAGATCTGCTGATATTGAGAAAAAGACACATTTGCTGTTTTTAGGCTTTGTTTTATGTCAAAGTCATGGGTGGTAGCTGGTTGAAGTGAAAACACCAGATGTGTTAACTGATTGCGCGGTCGCTTTAGTAGGATTAAGATGTGACAGGCTAAAATTGTGTATAAATGGACAAGAGCTGTGCTCTTTTGGGGAGGGGGGGGGGATAACATTACCCTTAAAGGGATACTTCACCCAGAAGTCAAAATTCAATCATTATCTACTCACCCTCATGCTAATAGAAGATCGGCTAAAATGTTTTAGTCCACAAAACACTGTTGGAGTTTTACAGGAAAAAGATGTAGCAATCT
>JAQFJA010000011.1:22580242-22593913 GCA_029874485.1 Naso brachycentron | reverse complement strand
GATGCATTAAATGACACCAGTATGATGGTTCAAGTAGTCCCTGCAACATTTCTCGACATTAAAATGTTCCTGTTTATAATATATTTATTAGCTGTTTCAGTTGGGTACTTTTTTAAATTTAATTTTCATGCAAAAAGGGGGAAAACTGCCCCTCCCCTCCCTTCACCCTCTCTCTGGCAGTCTCATGCCTGTGGGAGCTGCACTCAGACAGTGTGCATGTAAAAACAGTGGCGATAGAAGTTTCCATGGACCATTTTTATGAGTCAAAACGGTTAGAGAAGCAATCAGTGCGTATAAAAGTCGCTCTGTAACATTAGTTGGTAAGATGAGCCTGTCATAGTTATCAAAGACGAGCTGAAATGCCTTTTTCCAGAGCGTCCACTGTAGTGTTTTGACGTATTCGCTGTTCAAATAATTAAACAACCAATGAACAGACTTAAAAGGGTGGGACATAAGTTGGAGCAATCTGATTGGAGTGTTGTTGGCAAGTTTAACTAATAATTCTTCCAATAACGGCCCGAGTCAGCGATGACATCAGGGACCAAGGAGATTTTTTTTTATATGAAACACGAAAGTGGCAGACTTTCATATAAAAGTACGTAATATTATAATATTATAATAATAATTTGTGATACATTTTTAAATTTGACTACAATAAGAACAGGATATGGTGCAAAAGGGTTGAAAATGTATTTTTGACTTGAGCTCAATTTTAAGCTCATACTCAGCGCTGTCACACAAAGTTTACTTTCTGTTTCATCTCTCACCCTTCCCTCACACATGATACATGCTGAGGTAATAGCCACAAACATTTTTTTAGAAAACGACACGCGACAGTATCCTACGCATTTATTTCACCAAGTACCAACACAATTAACGGACTGAGGACGTAACATCATTATTAACCCACTAATGTAGTTACATAACCTTGGATGTTTACGTTAAGAGCGCTGTAACATTAGTTTCCTCCCCTTACACAATAAAATAAGATCATCTTTTATTAGTCCGGCAACGGAGAAATTGCAGTGAAGTGGATGGCAGAAACGAAGTGGTGCACTAGTAAGGAAAGCTTAACAAATAATAAGTAAACACTGAGTGAGTAGCAGCAGCACTTTGCGCTGTCTCCAGCCTCTCTCTGGCCTCTCTTCCCTCTGCTACTGATACAAAACACACATGTACCAGGAGAGTTTTCCAGATGGGCGGCCAGTGAGCTGTATGCTGTGAGAAGTATTAGAGGAGAGCAAGAGAAGCAAAACTCCACAGCCAATTACAGACTGAAGGCTCAAAACATTTATGTGATTCTTTATATTCAGTGTTTGCGATATGGTCGTTCACTACATCGCACATGGAACAAATCTTGATATACAGCGTACCGTGTATATTTGATATATTGCACAGTTGTATCAGTAAACAATTCACTAGATACTTGAGCATATTCAATGAATATACACCTTTAGCTCGCACATGCACATTAGTGGCCTCTAGTCTTTCCTTGATTATAAGAATTTAATGTCTTTTTTCCCCAGTGAGGCAGTTGGTGACATGACTGTAACTTTCCCCTTTAAAAAAAAAAAGATGTTCTACAAATCATGACTTCTGTCTTGTAAATAATATTTATTCTTTAACTTGAGTGTCTAAAATGTGAAGTATAACAAAAGCAGCCAAAGTTCCTCGTCTTTCTTTCAATACGTACTAAAACATATGATGGAAGAGCCGAAATGTCTGTGGATAAAACTCACTAATTAAACATAGAAAACAAACACAACTAAAGCCGCATAGCTGCAATACAGCACAGAGCAAATAGTCAGAACAAGGACAGAGAGTCCCACAAACGCATTCAACAGCGCTGCGGAGAGGGTGAGTGAATGATCGTTAGTGAAGGGCGGATCAATGCTGCAGTAATCAATACTTCAACACTCAACACAGCTCACTTGTTATCGATAACTAGAAAGAATTGATTAGAAAGTTGTTGTGTTTTTAGGCGCAAGCTCAAGGGGCTGGAAGACATTAAAAGCACTTAAACAGAGCATGTTTGTGCCACTGAACACACTGTGGTGACATGACGCTCCGCCCTCCCTCAGGCTGCTTTTATAAACATTTCAGCACTGACTGATTTAAGTGAACCTGTGAAATGACTCTTTTTACAATGATTACATGGATCTTTGTTGTATATTGTAAAAAGTACCTTTATATCTCATGAATTATATTTGTTACATAAATAAATTGTGAGTTTTATATGATTTATATTCTTCGATTCACATTGTCATATGCAATACTTTGGTAATATTAGTATTTTTAGTGTTCTTTTTACTGGATTGGTGTGAAATTTCAGCAAGATTGTAACACCCTTTATTGATTCAGGCACAAAAAGGCAGCATATCTACTTATTTCACAGTCTGTGAACTCAAGATGAGCCTGCTATAAATCGATATGATATTTATTTTGATAAGCAGTAACAACAGCAAAGTGTAGAAATATTTTTCTATGAGTAAAAGTTCTACATTCAAGATTTTACTTGAGTATAAATACAGTGTAAGCATCAAAATTGTCTCACAACTCAGGACAAGATTTAAAATATTTAAGAATTCTAGAAAAATACATGTTATTCTGTTGAATTATGTGTATTGATACTTAAATATTGCACGCATGCATGTTGCAGCAGGTAGAGGTAAGCAAAATTCAAATTCTTGTTATGCTGTTAAATCTACAGTCTAATAATACATCAGGATTTCTCAGTAAATCATATTCTTATCTCGAATAGAATCTCAAAATTGTTCTCTATTAAATGTGTTCAGTTTCATTCTATCACTAATAAAAACACACTCAGGCAGGCCGGGATGAGGCAGCCAAAAAAATCCTTCCTTCCTCCATCCTTGAATCCTCAGTGACAAATTAAGTAGCAGAGGTGCATGTCAGAGGGCTTCAGAATTTGTGCCAGTTACTCTGCAGAGAGGGTTGCCATGCCTCACACTCGTTTGGCAAAAGGGGAGGTAATGTTAACAGTTTATTTCATACGTGAGATAAAGATACGTTCTGTTAGAAGACTGGTGCCTGTACGGACCAAGCAGCAACTTGCAGGGCTGAAAAATAGCTTATACAGTACATAGCTTATTTCTCAGTAGGTTGTTTATTGGTGTTGGTGCCTGCTGTAGAGATTTCCATGCAAATATCAGACAAATAACATGGCCTGCTGTGTTGTTAGTTATACTTCAGAATCAGATCAGAATCAGAAATACTTTATAGATCCTCGGAGTGAATTGAGTAATAATTGAGAACTGAGTGTTCCCACTCTGTAACAGAAACTTATAAACATAGAATTGTAGGCATAAAATAGAAGTATGTAAGAAAATTAAGAACTATAGAGCAAAATTGCCATGATAATAAAACACAAATAAATTCAACAAGTATTAAGGTTTTTAGAAGTTAGGAATCGTTTCTTTTGTGTCAGATATTGTGTTATATCATGTAGTATTGCTGTTCTTTTGTTTAACACCATTAGCTAATGAATGACACAAGTTTAAGGCTTAGGGTTAGATAGCACACTTGGGCCTGACTGATATATCAGTTTGCTGATATCATCATCTAATATTGGTTTATTGCAGATATATCACAGTCTGCATTTATGTTCTCCGATACACACCAATATTAAAACAGAACAAATACAAATACACACATCTATTTATCCACAAGGCACAATTCATTTATACATATTTTTAAATGTGCTATAGAAATAAATGTGACCTTGACCTTGATCTTGACATTCATTGGTAAACTTTAAAGCAAGGTCAATATGTGCTTTATCATCATCTAAAATTTAATTAAGAAGTGTAATTATACAGTAAAGTGCAGAGGCTGTAAACATAATAAATAAGAGAAAAAACAGTAAAGTGCAATGCGGTGGTGTGCATGAGTGTCACGTTGAGGATCAAAGGCAGGCCTAGGCAGTCCAGGAAATCTGTGTAATGTTCGTTGTACGGTGTGAGTGTGTGTGTGTGTGTGTGTGTGTGTGTGTGTGTGCTTAGCGGGTCAGGGATGGTTGGGAGTTGAGGAGCTGAATAGCTTTGAGGACAAAGGTAGCTCTTTTCCTCTGTGTCCTGCAGCCCGGGCAGCGAAGCCGACGCCCCGAGGGGAGCCACTGAAGGAGGATGTGTGAGGGATCCTTTAGGATCCTGCCAGCTGACCTGAGCGTCTGCTGCTCATAGAGGGATCTGAGGGGAAGTCCAATAATTTTGGAGCAGACTTTGACTATGCTCTGTAGGCATAGCCCATCACTCTGAGTTTGGAGGAGTTATGCAAAGTCCAGCAGGATTCCAGGATGGCTCACAACAGCCTTTGAGAAACTTTCAAGTGACCTCACAGAGACTGTTTTATTAAGTCTATTATACTGACCCTACACAGCAGATGATATGCAAATGCTTCTACTATCACTTCTATCTCTGTCCTCATGTTACCCAAAGTATATAAAAGTATGTTGTTGTCAGATGGTGAACAAACACGATTAAAAACTTTTAATTATTAGCCGTGAGCTTGTCGCCTGGTATTATATTGACATTTACTTTATGAGATGCCACCTATGGGGATTGTCAATATCAGGGCTTGAGCCAAGGTTTAAAACAGCAACAAAAGAGGCTGGCTTGTCACCGAGCCACTTTAGAGACTGACAGAGCACCTCAACCAACCCATCTATCTATCTATACATGCACCTGAGGTTTATATTGTACTGTATCTTCATGAAGAATGCAGCATAAAAACTGTAAAAACACACAACGGAGAGACGCCCTTAGCTGTTGGATTGGTCATGTGTGCCTCCTCTGGAGTCTCAAGTGTTTCCTGACTAGCAAGGATCTAATCCCCCCATGTCCAGTAACTCTCCTCTGCTCCTCTCCTCACTTCCCCCTGGTCAGTAATACAGTAATAAAAAGTTACGAAAGTTTGATCACTCACCTTCCTTATAAAAAGATACAAATACAAGCAGTGTCATTTCAATGACCCTGATTTAAGACGCTGGAGTTCTTATGGCATTTCACAGATGCTGTAGCTTTACTGCATTTTATAATTTATGTAACGTTACCTGCAGGAAGGAGATGACCCACACCTATTATATAATATAATTCTATTCAAGTCCGCTGGCATAGAACTTTCATTATGAAGTTTATAATCAGTTTTTGGTGTCAGAAACCCTTGACTGGTCAAGTATTGTATTATAACATAAGCTATTCCTGTTCTCTTGTTCAACACTGTTAGCTAAAAAGTAACACAAGTTTAATGCTCACTAGGTTCCGACTGATATATCAGTTTGCCAATATTATCAGCCAGTATCAGCCAATTGCAGATATATTGTATCACCGTATATGTTCTCCGATATGCTCCCATATTAAAAGTGTTTTCTAAAACTCAGAAAAAATGCTTGAACCACCAAATTCAGTAGTTTAATTATGTAGTTTGTCCAGCAGAGGGTGATCCATTGTTTCATAACTAATAAGTGAAGTGTTTACCGTTCAGTGCACTGATGTTTGGAATAAAGACTGTTAAAATGTAAGATATCCTGCCCCCATTGCATATATTTGTCACTGGTATTTGATAACCATATTCAGTCAATGTTGTATATATATATATATATATTGGAATTTTCTTGCTCCCTTATATTAGTATTGATTTGAAAAATCCCATATTGGTCGGGCCCTGATGCACACCAATGACTTCATGCTGTCTTTGTGGTTTATTATAAATGAGTAAAAACTTCTCTGCATTCCTTTAAGAACTGATCAGTGAAAAATTGCTGCAAAACAGTGAGTAGTTACAAATTTATTTATTTCTTGCTACAGTCTGATAGAAATTAGATTTGTCATTGACAAAAATGTGTTCAATATGATGTGTTTATCTCGTCACTGATTCTTCGTTGCTCTGGGCGATGCATTTAGTTTTACTCTGTATTTCCTGAAGTGACATATTATCCACTAAATGCTGAAACAGATTTAATTTACACAACATAATGGTTAAATCTTGGCAACTGTCAAGATCAATTTGGACACAGCTCTATAAATATGCATCCCATCTGAATAAGTGTCGGGAGAGAACAAAGGGTTGAGGGTTAATTTTCAATTCAGTGGATTCTCCCCATCATATTTCTCCATCACACTGCAGGAAAATAGTTCTCTAGTTTTACTTATTTTTTTAGTTTTGAAATAAATGAAAGTGTATTTTCAAGTAATTTGATATCATATAGGCTTGTTAATGTGCAGTAGCAATTTGTCTTTGACTCGATTTAGTGTTTAGTTGCAAAACTGACCTTACAACACTGAACTTTTGTAAGTAGTATAAGTTTTTTTATCTAAAATTTGGTGACCAATAGCTTTGTCCCCATTTGATTAATGTGACCTTTTCTCACAACCTAGCAACTCATGCAGTTAAGTGGGAATAGCAGGCATTTTGTTGAGAATAAAGATATAAAGGAAAAACAAGCTGCAGCACAAGTCTTCTAAATGTAATTTGTTGCTCGCATGACACCAGATAACCTCTCCGTCAGCTCAAAAAAAAGTCAGCTGGTGGTTCATTATCGGCTCAGCTTCTAAAGGCTCCGTCTGTCACAATGTCACATTTTCCTTGTCTGCTTTTTTTGGCCTGCCATGTTTTAACTCTGCTGCCTTTTCAGATACTGACACTCCCCTTTGCCCTGCAGAAACCCCCCTTATTCCCACCATCCCTCATCACCTTGCCTCCCCCATCCACCTGAACACCTGCTCTCACTTTTCATATCATCCCAATAGCACAGATACCAGCTCAGTCAACCATTTCCTCCCCACCAGTTCGTCTATTGTGCTTCAGTCCTTGCCATGTTCTCTGCCTCTCTGAGTTTTGCCTGCTATGACCCCCTGCTTTTCTTTTGGACATCTGCTTGCTACCCTGATCCTCTCTTGGATACATTCGCCTTGTCTTCCCCCCGCCTACCTGGTTTTGACCTCGAGTAAACTTGAACTCGGTCTCAGAGTCACGCTTTGGGGTCCAAACATTAGGGATGTTTAGTCTGACATTAGAGATGCCTTTGAGGGAGAATCTTTTTGAATACAGCACACAAAACACAGAGCATGTATAATGTGACCCTGCAGGTGAAAACAACAGAGCTCACCTCTGGACTTCTTTTCATGAAAGAGGCCGCAGTATTTGTGGAAAAGGTGATAAAGCACAAACCTCCTACTTGTCAAGGTTAATTCCCCACTTCCCAGATACTAGATAGAGCTGCAGTCTATTAGAGAAGGTAAGCTTTACACAATCAGAAGAGAAACAACAGTGCACTAGACTTTACTCTGTGGATGGATGGATGGATGGATGGATGGATGGATGGATGGATGGATAGATGGATGGATGGATAGATAGATAGATAGATAGATAGATAGATAGATAGATAGATAGATAGATAGATAGATGGACGGATATAATAGATGGATGGATAGAGTAGAAGAAGTGTGTCAGCTTGAAACAGAAATAATAAGCCTTTAAAATGCATTGAGGCAAAAATAATCATTGCTGTAATGAAACTAAGAAAAGGGTGAAATTTGTATGATTAAAATTTGCACTATTTTTCCACCAAGGCAGGTTGAAACCGACTATTTCCATAACTGAGTAGATTGATGGCAGCTGTGGAGAATGTAATACAGCATGGATGGCAACATGGGGGTTGATTAGACATTGAAGGTGTGAAATAGTGAAAGGCAAAAATACAAAGACAAGCACTGATAGAATGACTGATGCGGCCCTCCGGTGTGGTTGGTTGGGTTGTCTTGAGAGCCATGGAGCCAAAATGATGAAAAAAGTTAAATTAAAGGCACATGATGAAAGACTTCTCGAGCCATCAAAAGGAGAAAAAACGCTTGTGACAACATGACTCCTGATTTATTGATTTCCCGGCTCAATTTTTTTCATTCAGGGGTGCTTCGAAAGAGCAAAGCAATCTCTGAGTTTGTTGGCTGCTGTTATATTCCCTTGGCAAATGGACACTCTGCACAAACACACGCACACAAACACGCCGGAGTACAACCCCGTGCACAAACACATGGAGCTCCCAGTGGGGCGGAGTTTTTAATCCTCAAATACACTGCCATAAATCAAACCCCGCTCCCTCGTGCCCCAGCTCGTCTCTCTCAATGAACAGCTCAAGCCAGTGGCACATTAATAGCAATCTACAGGACCAGTCATGCGAAGAGAGGAGCATCAACAGAGCGTCCTTTATTTTGTAGTTCCTTATTACTTTCACTCACGACACGGCCACTGAATTGGTAACGATAGAGGATGTGTCCTTCCGTTTGCATCACTCCTTCCAGCTGGATGTCATTCATGTAATAGCACAAACTTGTTATTTTATGCACAAAAAGTGTCCTCTCACTCATATTAGGAAATGCAGTGGGACATCAGAGAAATGTCACTTCTAAATAGTACACTGAGATACACTTCTTACAGCACTGTGTTTGGATTAAGCCCTAAAAACAAAATTTGGGGTTAAGGAATTATATCAAACTCTTACCTCAAGTTGACGATATATCTGTGGTAGGCCAATATCGGCAGTAATATTGGCTTCCAATATATTGGTCATTTCCTATGCACTTCTTGCAGTTTTTTTGGAAAGCCATAAAAGCAAAAGTGTATTAAGTGTTTGGAAGTAATTTCACATACTTTCCCTGAATCATGGATTTAATCCCCTGTATATCAAAACAACCACACACACACACACAAAAACATACAGGCAAATACATAATTTTGACAATACAGGACAAGACCCCTCATTGCATTGAGCACTTCAGCAGTAAAACCTTGTGTACATTCTGCATTGCCCTTCAAAGACTTCTAAGACTGAATTTTACACTCATCATTGCTCACTGAATAACACAGCTGCTTGGACTTACATACAGTGATATTATCCATTTAAACATCGCCACTATTGCATTCAAGCCACCTCACATCTTTTCTCTCACTTAAACTTAGTAACTACAGAACAGGATCCAGCAATTATTCCCGCTTAGATATCCCTTATGTATACACTATTTGCAAAACTGGGTACTACGCGCCTTTTAAAATGAAATGAACTGCAAACTGCACAAAACTGGAGTTTTACATTCCCCTCGGAGATATTAAAGCTTTATTACCTGTTGTTTATTATGATTCTTGCTACTGTTTTTATTAATTCCTTGTTTATTGTAAAGCTGTGTTGTTTCTGTTTGCAGGTTGTTTTCTTATACTCAGGTCTCTCTTGGAAAAGAGATACTAATCTCATAAATAAAGATTTAACAACAATGATCATTTTCTGTACTGTATTTAAACCTCTGTAAAGTAAATAGAATTCCTGGGTAAACTGGACTGAAAGGTTACTATTGAAATGTTGGTCAGCAGATAATCTTACATTACT
Source organism: Naso brachycentron (assembly GCA_029874485.1). Taxonomy (NCBI): domain Eukaryota; kingdom Metazoa; phylum Chordata; class Actinopteri; order Acanthuriformes; family Acanthuridae; genus Naso; species Naso brachycentron. The sequence goes on along the minus strand of JAQFJA010000011.1, from coordinate 22,584,516 downwards.
ACAGTATGTATGACTCTATTGTGACTTCTTCATTTAAAATCAATAAACCATTAAATAAAACATATAATTTCAACAGTAAAACAACTATGTAAACAGCTTTCTAAATACTGGTATTCTTAGGCGGTAACATGCAAGAATAGGCAAGTTTATTTGTATAGCAGCATGCACAAGTAGAGGCAATTAAAAGTGCTTTACTTGAGTCATTAAAAATGTAGAAGAAAGAAAATCTGCATAAAAACATTAAAATGCAGATTAGAAGAATGAAAACTTTTTAAAAAAATATTAATATATTAACAAGAGAGACATTATACAGGATAGGACAAGTTTCATGATGAAAAGAAATTTAAAGTTTAATCAAAGGCAGACCAGAATATCAAAGTTTTAACCTGGAGTTGAAGGTGGTCCAAGTTGATGAAAGTTTGATGGAGTTTTCTTAAATTCTCTGGTGCATTAACACAGTGAATCCTGCTTCTGCACATAAACATCATCCTCTGCACTCTACAATGAGAAAAGTCTGTTTTTCTGAGCTTATTCTTAATCACCCATTAATGTAGTTTTTGTTTTGTAAGTAGCATAATGAAATTAAACCAAAATTTTGTTATACCCTGTTGTATAATGATAAATAAATGAACTTTGTATTTTAAAGAGTGCTTGAAAGTAATGGGATGTGTCGTTTTCTAGACCTTGGTTGGGGCTCTGACAGCAGCATTTTGAATGAGATGAATTTTTTCAGGAGAGACCTGAAGGAAGACTCTGACCTGCTGAAAATAAAAGCATTAGTTTGTCTGAATCTTGCCCACACATGAATCCTCTAATTTATAAGAGCTGGTCAAATGAATTATAGCTCTAGTTGTTTTAACATGCTGTTAAAGTTTAGCTACAGAGGGTTCATTTGTAATATTCTGAGGATGTTGAAAGCTCAAGTATATATAACTCTGCTGGCCAAGAAATCATAATTTGATTTTAAAAATACAATCATACAATATATTTAAACAATAAACTGCAGTGTTAAAGATGGAAATAAACAGTCAAATTAACTAACTGAAATGATTTAAATTTATGTTAACTAGTAAGGTGTCCATTAACCTGTATTAACACCACATGTTGCAATTTAGAGTGTGTGAAAACAAGTGTTACTTAGCAGGTTAGTAAAGAGCATTGTAACATTAGCTCAAGTGAGAAATTAATGACAGTTTATATATTAAAGTTTTAATAGTCGGCTTATAGTAATACGTAACATTTTTATGCTGTTAGCTAAAACAAATGAATAAACATTTGAAAAAGCTAACGTTAAAGGTAATGGACAAGCAAATGGAAAGTTAGTTAGCATTTCCATTGTGAGTTAACAGTTAAAATAGCAAACCGCTGGAATTGAATGATATGTTGCTGAAATTAAAAAAGGACATGGCTAAATGTAATAGATAATATTAGCTTAATTCAGCTGTCTAACTAAGAGTAATGAGTAATGTTAGCTTAATTGAATATTAGATAAAAACAATGGATAAACTGTTAAAAGTTGGCGCTCGCTACAATAAAAGTAATGGATGATTGGCTGAAAGTTTTCTAGCTAAATGCAGGCTGAAGGATAAACGGTTAAACTAATGGATAACCAGTTCAAACAGTCAGCTAAAAGAAATGTGTACAATATTACATATGAATATAGGTTAAAAGCAATATCCCTTTTATAAAATTTGTAGTTTAAAAATTTCATCCACTTTAAAATGAATTTATCAGAAAATAGCCTCCTTGGGTGGTGCGTAGGCTGTACTGGTTTGATAGGGCTGTGAGGAAAAATCTGACAAAATAGTTTGGGGTTGAACACCAGCATTTATGGTACGTGTGTATTCTGCTGTTTTCAGGTGGAATGGCTGAAAAATGAAGAGGCTCTCGGCTCAGAAGGTGCCATTGATACCAGAGGCGACCATAATCTCATCATCTCCGAAGCCCGACTCTCTGATTCAGGAAACTATACCTGTGTTGCCAGTAACATTGTGGCTAAAAGGCGCAGTGCCACAGCAACTGTTGTAGTCTATGGTAAGATGTACACATTTAAAGATATAATTATTTCTTAGTTTTCAAAAGAAAGTGTGTCCAAGGTTAAATGTACAAAGGTATACAGCACAGATGACACAACAATGTCACACATCTTACTTGTCTGCGTCAAAATATCTATTTCCACCACAGAAGTGGGCTGTCAAATTGGCTCCATAAGCAAATTCCCCAAAGTCATTAATGTAAAAAGCTCTCCTCAACCGCAGCGTGTGGTCTTTTTTCACACAATGGTCTAATGAGCAGGTAATGGGCAAGTGATCCCTCTTGTGTAAAAACATGGAGACAGGCACAATATTTACAAGAACTCAATTATTAATAGTGGAAAGGCAGTGATGTGGGCTGTCACAGCTCCCCAGCTTTTATCTGCCAGCACTAAAGCTGCAGGCTAGCAAACACTGTTTCCAGCCATTTAAAGCCCCATAGAGAGCTCTGTGGCGACAAAGGAGAATAAGTGAAATTATAATGTCATACTAGCACCACCTCCTTTCATACCAGACGAACACCTTGTTAATTGGAGTGTTTCGCTGCTCATTTTACTGACCTTTCATCCAGTTATTTTTATTTTTTCAGAGAGGACATTTAGCAGCTGTAGGAATTCATCTAATTCTTTCTGACACTGAGTGCTTGAGGCCCATCAATCATTAATTTCCTTAATGCTAATGAAGTCCCTGACAGGCTGACTGCTCCCAATAGGCTCAGACAGATGTATAATAGTGGAACACAGTATCTCTTCCTATGCAAGGACGGCAAATGAGCTGATCAGTCAATCATCCTGCATTATGTAAGGCAACAAATCAAAGGGAAAAAGTGTAAAAACTGATCGATGTAAAGACACCTAATTTTTTCTTCATAATACAGGTTTCTTTGTCACCTTTGCTTGAACTTCTGTGCAGTCAAAATTTTGCTGTTTTTAAAAACACAGTATATATTGTGAACCACAAACTGGAGAATTTTTACTTTATGTATCTGTTCATCCTTTCCTTCTCATCTTTTGGTGCATACAGTAAATGGAGGCTGGTCGTCATGGACAGATTGGTCTCCCTGTAATGTTCGCTGTGGTCGCGGTGTGCAGAAACGCTCTCGCACTTGCACAAATCCAGCTCCTCTCAACGGGGGAGCCTTCTGCGAGGGCATGTCAGTACAGAAGAGCACTTGCAACACGCTGTGTCCAGGTAAGTGCGAGGACAAAGTCTCCACGCTGCTTTTTATAATTGTCCTTCAGCGTCACAGTTTCCAGTTAAAAGTTCTGTTCCTGAAAATCTGAAAATTTGCTCTCATGGGGTGCATTCAAGGACGCTCCGAGATTTGAGATTAAAGTGCTTAAAGGGATTGTATTCGTGAGCTATATTGTGACATTGGTTATTTTTTGCATTAAAGGAGTAGTGCATAATTTTTTGGACACAGTTTGCTGTCTTGCCAGGAAACACATGACAAGATAAGTATTCCATCTTATATCTGCTCATTATTTATGAGGCCATAGCCAGCAGGCGGTTAGCTCAGCTTTGAATAAAGACATAAAGCAGGGGGAAACAGCGTGACTCACTCTGCTCGTAGGGAGCAAAATCAGCCTACCAATATTAAAGCTCACTAATTAACACTAGAAGGGCCAGAATTCCATACCTACTAAAAAGGCCATGAGTGGTCATTTTCACAGCCAGATTCCAGATTCTAAAATCCGTCACGATAAATATCCAATAAAGAGAGCAATGCCTTTATTGTGGAAGGATGTCTTTTTAAAAAATTGAATAACACCTGAAGATATGCCAAGTTAGAGGAAAAAACACCCACTTTAATTGGACATGGATCATTCAGATTGGCTCCCGGCTGATGCAGGAGAGCTCTGCTCCACTCAACTGCTTTGAGCGACAAAAGTTGCCTCTGTAAATGTAACTCGTGGTCGCTTTCAAAGTTTTACTTTTGACAGAGACAATGAAAGTTGCAAAGCAACCAAGATGCCGCTACCAGCGCGCAAAAATGTATCAATTTAACTGTGGCAAAGTCTGTGTGGTCATTATGGCTGCCTGTGGCCGAAATAGGTAGAAATAATCACATTTTGTTTGCCTTCAGTGCAATTTGTATCAATAACATTTTAAATTGCAATACAGGCATTTTAAAGGAGAACTCTGGCCATTTTTGACCCTTTTCTCATTTTCCTGAGGGTCATCCAGTGGGGAAAGACGTTGCTAGCCGATTGCCGAGCGTCTCATCGTCCATCCACAGAA
>JAQFJA010000011.1:22509517-22519698 GCA_029874485.1 Naso brachycentron | reverse complement strand
GGGCCATAAACTTCACTGCACTTCATGGACTTTTTCTATTTTTCCACAAAGACAAGCTTTAATGGAGCTAATGTGATTGTCTCTAGACCGAGGTGATGGATTCCTGCACATAGTTTAATCTATTAGTCATCCCGTCTTTGCTCTTTTCATTCTCTCCCTCCTGGATGTCTCGTGAGTAGCTCCTCACTTTCTGTATGGGACCCAACCAGAATTTGAAATGGCTCAGTTAATAGCCCTCCTGCTCATAAATCTCTGTAATTTGTGTGCAGGAGGATTGACGATCAAATCCAAGGTCTTGGCTTATCCCTCATTATGTGCCGTATGACTCAGTGATGTTGTGTTCATACGCAGCGGCTAACCCTTAGAAACCACAGAGACCTCACAACACAAACAAATTGGAAAGTGTGTGTCATAGTGCACCTGCTTAGAACTTTTGAACCCTCCAAACTCTCAGCAGCTCTCTTTTTTTACAGTCGTCAAAGCAACAACTCATTTTCATGTGGTCACCATCAACGTAAGCGTGTCCTCTAACCAACACGTGGGTACATATTGTCTGTTAGGAAATTCACTTAAGTGTCGTCATCACACCTTTCAGTCTTTCTCTTTCTTCTCTGGTATTTAGGTAAATGTCACCTAACCTGCTTGTGACGTGCTGTCACGCTCCTCTAATCAGCAAAGCTTACCTCCTGAGGAAACTCAAGAATTTGTGTCATGGAGCTGCAGCTTCCCTGAGTTAAAAATATCCAGCCTAGCGGATATGTTGTGGGTCTAATCGGGTGCTGGGCCTGCTCGCAGGCAGGCTGCTGTGGAGAGAACAGTTTGGAGCTGAACCCTGCATGAAGCCTCTGTATTGTCTCGAGCTTCCTGTGCTCCCTGAGAGGAGGGGGCAGCTGCTTTTCACACGCTCCCACACATACACTATGTGTGCTTGTGTGCTATTGTTTGTGTATGCGTGTGTGTCTTCTTCAGTGTGAGTGCAGTTTTTGGGGCACAACAATGTGGTTTTCACAGAGAGTTTTCCTGTCAGGCTACTTAAAGTTGAAATGAGAGTCATTCTCTTCATTTTATGTCATTCAGACTTATTATGATGAATGTAGGAAAGGTTGGCTGAACTTTGGATTTATTTACAATGATGTCGCTGGTGTCAGACTGCTTTCTCTTGACACAAGCTGGGTTGGGCTTGTCTTCATAATCTAACACAGAATGTCAGTGTAATTTATCACTCAAGGAAAGTCGTGCATGGTCACCCCTCTGTCTCCAGGGAATGCCAGGCTTTATCTGTACGGCAGAGAGTAGTTACTGTCCTGTCAAGGCCAGATTTTACTTGTACAGCACCCAACTGTTTCAGTAAGATTACACAAACAGTTGCTGAAAAGGTAGGTCATATTTAAGCATAATTTTCATTAAGTGTACCTAATGTCTAGTTTTTAATGATAGACTGAGGTGTATCAGTTAAATAAGATTTAGGTTAAGAAACTATTGCCACAGTAATTTTAATCATTTGTTTTACTGATAAATTAATTTAATTTCAGAAGACATTTGTTGCGGACAGTACTCCTTTTCTGTTTGATATTTTGCTCTTAACCACATGTTCAAGTTCCAGTCCATCAGTTGAATTCCTTCAGGTCAAATAGCGATCTGAATATGAAGTATAAATTAAGATTAAGTTATTCTACTGCACAAGACAATTAGACTTTTAGTCACACATAGGATAATTAAGCAAGAAAGGATAGGCCACGGGAAATATCATACCTTTATCTGCTCTGAATTTTGGCCTTTAAAAGTCCAGCTGGCTAAGTGGAAAGCACTGAGTACGAAAACCAATGAAAATGATGGTGCCCTACATCTGTCTTCTACTCATCACCATAAATTAAGAGTTCTTAATTAGACAAGATAATTAGACAATTGGTCACAGTAAGATAACACGAGTTAGCATTTGTCACTAGATAATGGTAGTATTTTTTGGCATTGAAAAGTGAAAGCAGAAAATAGAAAGTGGACTAATTGTGCTATACACCAACTTTTTAACTGATAGTGACAAGATAATCAGTGATGATTTTCAATCTAAATCAGTGTAATTGGCCAAGTATCCTATATGTGCACACAATGAATCTGAAACCTTTTTTCTCTCTCTCTCACTCAATGTACTTTTGCAGAAACATACAGCTGAGAACAAAGACAAGAGCTGAACAAATAAAATGAATGCTAAAAAATGGTCAGTCATTACTGGAGAGTTCTATGTATACACTGTAGGAAAATAATAGGTTTACTGTAAATACAAAAATCATCAGTGACCAAAAGCGTAAATGAAAGCCTGTGTACATCAGTCAACTGTTGTAAAGTGTAAACAATACATATAGTGCAAAGAAACTAAGACTGTTGAACGATTAATTATTTTCAGAGCGACTAATCCCTGAGTTTAAATAATTAGTTGCAATTTCTCACATTTTTATAAAAATGTTTAAAAATCTATTATTTTGCATTTCACAACAGTTTTAAGTCCTCATTTAACAATGTAAAACAATTCTTACCAGTGTATCTTGATTGGGAATCAAATGCCGGCCGGAGTACATCTCTTGTGTACGTCTCGTGCAGCAAGAAGGAAGACCAGCCAGGCTTGCCCACCGCTAATTAGCTTAGCTCAAACACTGATAGTCAATAGGAAGTGCTAGCCTGCCTCCGCCTAAAGTCATCAGATGAACTTTCCAGCGACTGTAAGCGGTCCTTGTTGCGACATGTTTTTTTTAACCACGTAATGTTATTTTTGAACTCAGATTAGCAGTTTTGTTTTGTTGACCTACTTACAAGCACATATCCGGTGGATTGTGCATGCGCCCTGGTATGTATTTGTTTCTAAAACAACATAAAGTGCTCATCTTAGTGTAGAAATAACATAACATGGTAAATAAACATCACAAAAAGCATACAGGACTGTTTAGAGTTGTTGGAAAGTTTATCTGATGACTTTAGGTGGAGGAAGGCTAGCACTTCCCATTGACTACCAGTGTTTGAGCTAAGCTAATTAGCGGTGGGCGAGCTTTGCTGGTCTTCATTCTTACCACACACACAGTCAAAAGAATGGTGTCTATCATCTTGTCTGGAACTCGGGAGGGAGGCAAATATCAGAAAGAAAGAAACGAGCCATTCAGAAGCGTAGTGTTGACATACTTCTTCATGATTGCCAGTAGAAAGCAGGAAACCACTGCAGCGGCTTGACTAAGGGTGTATTGAAGGGACAAAACAGCAGCATGCATTTAATGCTATTTTTTTTAAAAAATAACATGGTCATTGCAGCCTTTTAGTTGATCATGATTAACGCATTACGCTGACAACCCTGAAAGAAACAAATAATGATTACATATAGATAAAGTGGATTATAGTGTACAGTATACACATGTATACATGTCTACACACATAATGTACAGCATGCAAGATATACAGTAAATTGACAATGACAGTGCGTGATATGATGATATGCACATGTTTTGGTTTTAGAAGGGTTATTGATACTATATAACTGGTTTAACTGTTCACCACAGTGATGGCCTGTAGGAGGAAACTGTTGTTTTGACATACAGTGCTCTGCAGCACCTACCAGCCAGTAGAAGTTAATCCAGGTTGTGTCCTGAATTTCAGGGGTCTGCAGTAATGTTTCCTGTCTGTTTCCTGACTCTCGAGATGTCTAAATCCTGATTGGAGGGCAGGTCAGCACCAGTGATTTTCTCTGCAGTTTTCACTGTCAGTTGAAGTCTGTTCCTGTCCTGTTTGCTGGCCTGTCCAAACCAGACAGTGATGGATGTGCAGAGAACAGTGGAATTATGGCAGCATAGAACTGGATCAGCAGCTCGTGAGGCAGGCTGACCTTCCCGAGCTGGCACAGGAAGTGAAGGACATCCACTGCTCGACCTTTTTGATGAGTCTATGCCGGACGCCCACTGAAGGTTTCCAAAGCAGACATTGTGTTGTTGAGTTTGGTAATGGAGGGCAGCGTTAGGGAGGGCTTCTCTTGAAATTCGCTGTCATGTCCGGACTTTTGAGCGTGTTCAGCTCTCGGTTGTTCTGACAGCAGCTGTTCTTGCTCACGTCTGTTTGCAGACTCGTCACCATCCTGAATGAGGCTGATGACCGCTGTGTCGTTAGCAAACATAAGGGTTTAACAGAAGGGTTGACTGCTGCAAAGTTTAAACTCTGACATCAGTTGTGCTTCTAAAGAGTGGCAGCTGTTCTGTACAACGATACTGTCACTGCCATCAGTATGATATTCGGGTGGGGGCTTTTTTTTTTTCTTTTGTGCTTGTGAGAGGCAGTGATGTGATAAAGATTAAACTATAATAAGGTCAGAGGGAAGACATGATGTTTGAACCAAGGAAAATGTTTTAGGTTCAAGTTGAGCCATTTAACTGACACATAATCGAGCAACATGTTTGTTCCATCCGCCAGCTTGTCAAGTAATTGAGCTGTTAAATATCAGATGGATTAAATGGGTAAATTGAATTCTTTAATGTTACAAAGAAATAAAGCAGAGCAGTGGTGGTTGATAATCAGTGTTAGTTTGCTTGGTTGTTGACTCAGAGCTTTCAGCTGCCAACCATCTATGATAGGATGAATTTATTAAGTTGTTAGATCAACAAATCCATGCAGTTTTTAGAATCCATCTAGTCTGATTTTTGCACAAAGTTGCACCATTTCACTTGGTTTTTCTATTTCATGGGTAAGCTGAGAAAAGTCATCCATGAATGCATTGAAATAAGGTGTATGTGACTTTTTGTTTTCTTTCATTATTTTGGTCAAACATCTTTTGCAAAACTTCTCACAAGCTGTGTCCCTTTCTGTCATGATGTCTGAGCGATTGGATGTATAATATTGCAGCTGTCACAAATGTCCCACAATTGATTAATGAAACAGATTGGCTAATAAGAAAAGCATGATATGGAGTCTCAGGTCCTACTCCGGATACAGGAGTATAATGAGGTGCATCATGTCTGTCCTTATCAGTAAGCTATGACTGAAATCATCTGTCCAATATGAAATGAAGAATCTCCCGTGGTTTAGCGTTGTGTGTATGTGTTGTGTGCGTGCAAGAGTTCAACACTTTTTCTGTTTTCTGTTGCTGCCATGTATTTTTTTTATAATAGAGAGCACTGTAGTTCCCTCAGGGTTAAGGAGTGATCATAGCCCTCTAAATGGCCCATTGATAACCTAGGTCAACTGAAAGGATGTCCTGTCATTTAGTCACAAATGCATTCTCAGTGTACATGGCATGTGTGGAGTTTGTGCCAAGGCAATTTGGAAGAACCCAGGGTGTTTAGAGGAAGTGGAGGGAAGTTACTGTTAATAAAACAGAGGCTCCCTCATTACTTTATTGTAACTTTTATTAGTTTAACTTGCATCCACACAAGCATAGTACTAACCTACCATACATACAGACTGACAGCATGACAGTAGGACACTGTTGTCCTAAATAATCAGCAGCCAAGCCCACTCATTGTACAGAGGATGGAGAAGACTAGAAGTGGACTGAACCACTTCAGCCGAGGGGTTGGAGAGTTTCCAGGGATTGTGGGTTTGGAGGGCTCTCTACACTGAGGTTATGGTCACTCTAGTCTTCCTCCTCGCTTGGTTACGGGGGTAAAACTAAGCCACAATGTGGGTTTCCCTTGTGTTTTCGTATACAGTACATTTATGTTTATGTAGTTTAGCAGCCTTAAGAGATTAGTGTTGACACATGTTGATGGTTTTGTTAGTTTCTTGTCTGCAACGGGCTTTGCTCGAGGAAGAATGATTTAATACTTTCTATTCCCACATGGAGAAGTGATTATACACTAGTATGACTGACAACCTATGAAAACAATTTTTTTTTGTTGTTGTTTTTTTGTAACTCTCAGTAGCAAACTCTGCCTTTGCTTTTCTTCTCCTTAGAACTGAAACAATTAGTTTATTCACTACAGAGAAATAAATAAATTAATCACAAATTAATCTAAACTGAATATCCTGGAGTTGTTGACGGCACAAAAAAGACGTCACCTTGGGCTCTTATTTAACTGACAACAAGCTCTTTAAAACCCACCACACGGCATGCATGAATAGTCATATATTTGGTATGTAAGTTTGGCCACCCGATTTAAACAAAACACTTTATATCCCCAGAGAGGGTGACTTACTCACAGCCACTGGTTGCAGTGAGTCAAACTTGTCATGCATCAGCGGATATGCTGATCATAAACAAATTAAATGTCCTCATGAGTTATTGTTGTGCAAAAATTACTTAATATGAATCCATGTAGCCAATGATAATATCCAGACTTTTTGCAGAATATCCTGGGACTTAGTATCCAGACTATTGCACCAAGTTCTGTGAAAGTAGCTAAAGCAGATTTTGATTTATGAGCATTTATGTAAATTTTGATATATAGATACGGATTAAAAAAGTACCTTTTCCCAGTTTGGTCTAGATACTGTATATTATTATGTGCTGAATAAGATACATATTACTGAAAATTGTTAAAGGAATAAAAAAAAAGAAAATCTTTCCAGCTTAATGGGCTTTTTATATGGATAGATTCATCTCGACCAACAGAATTCAGAGGGGAAAAAAAGGACTTGTTCCTACGACGTGCGGTTCTACAGTGAAAAGCTTGTTCTGAAGTGTCACTATTTGGCATCTAGTATTTTTATATTTTCTTGGCAATGGGAGACATTTCTATCTGACCAGTTCAGGACTGAAATACTTTTTGGACAAAAGAGGAGGAATAATCCTAAGACACACAGAAGGGTTCTAGCAGGACTTCTAATAATCAAGACTGGCAGCACGACTTCTCTCTATAAAATGTGAGTGGTTCATGTGTGAACAGTAGCAACCTTCAGCTCAGGTTAGCTATTGAAAGCAGCTGCACCTGGGAGTGTTGTGAATCACAGGCCCTGGAACGAACAAAGACTGGAAGTGATGTCATCTCTGTGCTGTCTATTCGTCTTCACTGTCAAATGACACCTGAGTTTTAACTAGTGATTGTCTGCAGTGATTTAATAACTTCATACGCCTGATGAAATCATCTTTTGGACATTCAGTGCACTGTCACACTCTGCGTTCGTGTTGTAGAAGTGGAGGATTCCATTAAGTGCAGCTCATTCTTTCCCTGTTGTCTGTTTTTCCATTTTTTTTTCACACTTTCGCCATGCATGCATGCCTATACACAGATTTTCTCTTTTGCCTTTTCACACGACCTTCTACTTCTTCTCTCCCCAAATCCATGTCTCTCTACATCCCCCACCCTGCAGTCATACACATAGTGTATTCAAGTCTAAAAGACTCACCCTGTGTAATGCAAGCTGTTAGTCCCCCCCCCTCGTTTTATCTCCCTCCCCTTTCCTTCTCTCTTCTGTCCCCCCCCCCACCTCCCCAGAATGTTTGGATAGATCTAAATGGTGTGATTGTGACTGCTCTGCCGGCCGTCTGCCTCTCAGCGTCTTTGGAAAGTCTGACGTGAGCAGAGAGAGAGGAAGAAGGCAAAAGGCAGAGAAAGAGAGAGAGGGGGGAAAGTTCTTTTGAACAACAAGGCATGGCGGCCCTCCAGACAGCCAAGTCTAGCGTCAGGAGTCAGTCTCCTCTACAGCCTGTCCCTTTTTTCCTCGGCCTCTGTCTATGCTCTGAGTCTTTATTCCTCTCTTTCTCCCACACTGTCTTTTTAAACAACCTATTCCCTACAGAACATCCCATCTTCAACACGCTGTCTAAAGTTTCTCACTTTGAATCGACCCTCCTCCGTCTCTTTATCCCTCTCAGCGTGGCCCGCTCCACCCTAACCTGTTCCTTTCTCTTCTGGTCCAGCATGGGTAGAGGGGTGGGGCTGATGCATGGGGAGAGACAAAACCTCCAAATCTAGGCCTCTCATTTACTCAGGAGGTGTCGCATTGCTTTTGAGGCGCTTCATGGTGGTGTCACATGTCACTGCATTCAAAGAGCCAGGGTTTAAGAATGTGGGTCATTTGAAGTAGAGGCACTAAAGTGTGTTGTTTTCCAATGAATGGGGCCTTCTCACATTGACATGGTGAAAAGTGTGTGAATAAACACCAGCGCCTGGGGGCCACACTAAAGTGTTCGGCTGTATTCTTCCTGGTACCCCGCCTATGCAAGCCTGTTATTATCCAGCACATGAATGCTTTTCTGAAATCATATTTGATATGGGCGCCGTGCGACTTCAGCTCAGATACCTTATCAAACCATTTCTGGTAAACCCACACTGGCGGAAAGAGTTTCTACTTTTTTAACTTTTCCTACAAGAAAACCAGATCATGCAGTAATTAAATTTGGCTGCCTGTTGCGCTGCATGTAGTTAGCGTATAGCTGCATCCTGCACACACAGGGTTGTCTTGCCTCCAGTTCTGACCGGCTGGATGGCTCCCTTAATTGCTTTCCCACGGCAGATGTTCAGATCAGATGGTTCAAATTAAGTTGAAGATTGCTCACACAAGGTTTCCTATGAAGATAGACTCTCCTCTTTACTGTCCTTGATCTAATGAGTTGGAGTGGGTGAGACTATATATTGTGCATGCGTGAAAATAATGCAAAGCTTTTGTCCCCCCGTCCTCCTCCCTCTGTCTCTCCCTGACCTTGATTATTCAGGTGTTGGTGGCGACGCTCCTCACTGGGCTCGTTTGTCATGCAGCAGAACTTCCAGCCTCTCAGTGGTCCAGCGATGAATACAAAAACCTCACTCTCCGACGGCACAGAGCGTGTGTCGAGAACGAGCAGTACCTCTACCAGGGACTCTGCTGCCTCAATTGTCAGGCTGGTAAGCAGAATCACACAAAGTAGAATACACAGCAGCCATTACAGCTTCATTTGCAACCAAACATATGAGGAATGTGCTCTGCTGCGACAACCTGAAACGACCACTTATCAAGAATTTATTTTATAAAAATATCGACGCCTGCTGATATCAGAACTGAGTGCAAGCTAGAGCTGGCATTTTGTGAAAAATAAAGTCCACTGTCAAGCCCATAACCTGAACAGGATACAAAATGAGTTTTGCAAATTTTCTCTGCCTGATCTGGAAAGAATGCAGGATGGCCAGAAGCAGAAGGCAGACTGCTCCATCTCAGCAGATCATGGAGAAGCACAAAGTACAGAATAGTTGAAAAGTTTATTTTTAGGCCCCGCAGTAATTAAAGGTTCCTACCCTTTTTATTGATTGTGTAAAGAATTTGGTAAGGCTGTTAACTTGTGTTTTTTCAGCTCAGAGCCTTTTAAGCCAAGATGCAATTACAGCACGCTGCCGCCAGCTGATTCAATTATTTCATTTGCCTTTCTTGATTCTAAGAAATCCTTTGATTTGATTATCTTAGGCTTTGGTTTAGATTCACAGTTATCAGTAGAAAACTTTTAACTGTATTAAATAAAACTTTATATCTAAGACACATGGTTCAACTAAAATGTTTTCGCACATTTTACAGCAAAAGTATTTAAAAGCCTTAAGTTATTTCTATTTTAATATTATGTCAGTTTGACTAAGAAAGCCGTCAGGCATACAGGTCTATTGACTTGATTTCTTACATAGAAAAATCTTTATGTAAAGTGTACAGTATTCTAGAAAAATTCAGCAGTGAACAAAGACAGAAACAAAAGTAAAAAGTTGTTTATACCAGACTAGAAATTTATTGATATGAATTGCTAAAACAGAGCATCACTGCTTGGTTGTCACACTGGCCTACAGAAAATCTTTTGCCTCTCGGGTTTTAAGTTTTTCCTACATTAATAACTCTGTTTTCTTGCCAGTTGGTCAGTTGATATCACATCCACAAAAGCCACTGTAATCACTTAAGGGGATGAAATGTCTTTTTTTATTTTCCAGTATGAGCTTTTCTTTAACCAGGCAGATCTTTTCATGTCTGGATGAATACTGAACATCGGTTTTGTCCGCAGTTAAGCTTGAACAAACTGTACTACCTCTAAACCAGCAAAAATACCACTACTCAACCAAAGTTGCCTCCTGTTTCATTCTTTACTATATCCTTTTTTCCCAAAATTGTATCAACACATTGGAATCAAGTAGTTTTTCATGGTATGCGTGAACCAAGTAGAAAAATTGTACGCATGACAAATGACTGTGGAGGAGCTGAAATCACTGTGTAGCTTAGTGAAATATTTCCTGTCCATCTTCTGGTCCCCATGAAATGCAGACTTA
>JAQFJA010000011.1:22485475-22499348 GCA_029874485.1 Naso brachycentron | reverse complement strand
ATGAAATTTCGTTGAGAATTTTACAGGGGGGCACAGCGCATGTTTACCGGGGCACATGCCCCGGTAAAAAGTCTCTGGCGACGTGCATGGCAGGGAGCAACCCTATATATTCATAATGGTACGATCTTTTTTTCAAAATCACATTTTGCGAATCTTCAACGACGAGGGTGATAGTCGAATCAGACATCTCTGAATCGAATTGTCAGCCCTAATCGTTAGTCATTGTAAATGCAAATGTCAGCTAGCAGGTACACAACAGTGCTGTTAACATCAGTCTAAGAAACCAACATGCTGCACAAAACCTGCAGTCAGGTTCATTTTCATCGCCCGTCATTGTAACAGTATTAGGTTTTTTGTTTTGTTTTTTTAACTCTCGTCCCAAATTTGTCCCAAAATTAATTTACATCCTCCCAGATTTACTTTTTATCTGCCCCTGGACATCTGGAGGTCCTTAAACTCGAGCACTGATGACACACACACGCACGCACATTCTTCATACTTCCTTCTGGTGTTTCACATGATAATACGTCGATTTGAAAATGGGCCTGGGGGTCGCATAATGTAAGCTGCGCTATTTATAAAATTTAGTCACACAGTCACAAAAACTGGTCGCAAAATGCGACTAAAAAGTTGCACTCTGGAGCCCTGCTGAGTTAAGACAAAAGATCTGGTGGCAGCAACAAACTATATATAAATTCTAAAAGCAGAATCATGGAAATCAAAGAATCATCAAAATCTGAATTTATTTCTAAACTCATTTAGTATTGAGAAGGCTGGCTGACCAGAGACACACCTTCAGTAATCTTTATAATCATCATCATTAAGTTGTTATGTTAAGACTTACCCTCTGAGTACCACTGCTCCTTGCTCCAGGATGGGATCATCAATGACATCTGAAGTAACGAGAAAACTGATTAACAACCAAAACTGTTTCAGTCACTGAAACAGCACTTTTCGTTCAAACATATAAAATGGAATTATCAGTTTCAGTTCATGTTATATTTTCTGTTATATAATCAGTTAAAGTGACATGTTTGGAAAATTTTTGTTTCTTGTTAATGTGTGTAATAAAAGTAAATAAAGTGTAACTGGGGCAGCTCACACAGAGTCCGGCTGTTCACTGTGCCAGGAAGAAAATGCATGAATGACGTGTGCAAATTTTCCTACAAGAACAGGTGTATTATTCAAAAGAGGATACAGTGGAAGTCATCAGATAACTTCACTGTGTTCTCAGAAGCTACTGCCGTGTGGGATTTAGAAAACCAATTTGTGGAGCATTACATTTTTAATTTATGGGTTGACAGAGACCATATTATAGTTGTTTAGGACAAACAAATCTGATGAAAAAAACAAAACAAAACAAAAAACAGTGAGCTTTGAGCCCTGTGCCCTGTTTTTTGTTGTTGTTGTTTTTAATGCTTTTTGTAGCACTTAGCACGTGGTATTTTGCACAACCGCAAAAATCAAATTTTCAGGTTGTAGGTTATTCCTATCAAGTGGATTTGACATTTTCAAGATTTCTGTCTGTTCCATGATCTTTTCTAAACAACTGACATATTTTCATTTATTAGGCTATTCTTGGTGTCCTTTTATCTTACCTAGGGATCTATACCCTTCAAAAAAGTACAGGAATTCATCAGCTTCACTCTGAGGACTTATTCCTGCTAACTTTCCCAAAAGTTCACACTAAACTGGGGAAAAGAGCATTTCATTATGCTGCTCCCTTTGCTTGTAGTCAGCTGAAAAATGAGCTGAAACTTTAGATTGAAGGTGCTTCTTAACTTAGAAGCAGTCTTCTCTGTCTGTAGATGCTTTGACTGATGATGTTGCTTTGTGTGATAGATGTTTCTGATTCTAAATTTATCATTTGTTCTCCCCTTTTGTTTTTTAATTTGTTGTTTGTAACTGTGTGACTGTTCTGCTGCCTGTCTCAGCCAGGACTCTCTTGAAAAGCGATTTTTAGAGACTTTTGAAACTTTTCCTGGTTAAATAAAGGTTTAAATCGAAAAAATAAAAATTTTAAAAATCAATCAAAGTCAAACATAAAATACATCAGTAATAATAAGGAATATAATCAATATATAAATGATCGATTCTCTAATTTAACTTCTAGTACTTTTAGTAAATTCTGCTAAAATACTTATGGGGGTTGACTGATAAGTTCATGGCCTAACATAGAAGGAGATGAATCACGCGGCTATTGTTACATGCATGTGCCGCTCAGATCTTTAAATGACAGTGCAGAAAGCTTTAAGTTAATAATTATTGTGGTGTTTTCCATTCTGGTAATTCAAAATTGCAAGTCAGTGCTGTCTAAGAAAATGGACATCGGCCTTCATACGGTCATCCAGGATTTTACACCCCTATTAACCTGAGACGTTTTTTTGGTTAACATTAAGGAGGGACTCAGTTGTCGCCATTTTGACTCCGATGCCATGGACCACTTTCTAGGGGTCCAAGACTACAGAAGGCGTCCGCGTTCTCCAGGACTGCTGGACTATGTGTGTGAATGTTGTAGGGAACCATGTGGAGGAATATGTTTTCTGAAATTGACTTCTGCCTCAAGCCATGAACTTATCAATCACCTCTAGTTCATTCCTTTTTTTTAAAGAAGGTTTTATGATTTATGTCTTATGACATAAATCATGCTTCCTCCCTCCCCAGCTGACAGGTATGAGGCCGTCTGTGCTCTTCTACCTCATCTATGTACTGTGCCTGAGTCTCGGCCTCCTCTGTCTGGTGTTCGTCACCTGCTGGAGCTCACACTGGAGAGGTGGCTTCTCTTGGGAAGGTTCAGCTCTGCAGTTTAACTGGCATCCGGTCCTCATGGTGTCTGGACTGGTGTTCCTGTACGGCAACACTCAGGCGCCAGTTTATCAGCTACAGCTTAAACTAAGGCTGTCAAATAAAACTGTCCTGCAATAAATCCAACCGTCGTAAAGGTTATAAGGGTCATTTTTAGTCGATAGTTTGTCAGAGAGGTGTTGATTCAGTTGTGCAATTATTTTGGAGGATGCATTTTGTGATGGTTTGAACTTCACTGCATTTTACAGAGAAGTGTTTGTTATTTAGTGCAGCTTTGTGGATATTAAAGATAATAAAACACACAATAAAATAAGGTTAAAGGGGTTAGTAGCCTTGAGGCCTTTCACTATTGATTCTCACTCAATATCTGGCGTCATTTGTGAACAGCTGACTGTTCCATAACAACATAAAGGGACACTCCACCAATTTTACACATGATGATCAGTTGACTATCACAAGTAACACAACCCGGCCTGTGGAAACAGTTTAGTTTAATGTCCTCTGTGGCTCTGATGGGAGGAAATAACCTGGAAAATGTCATCAGGATTATTTTGGATTGAATTTAAAACTTGAAATTTTTAACAGAAATCTGATTTACAAACCAGATGTGAAGTTTGAAACATGCGAAAGGTGTTTTGTCATTTAGGATTCAGTGTGTGTGTGTGTGTGTGTGTGTGTGTGTGTAGCTTAAAATAGGGATGTTTAAGTAGACCCTGGTTGCTGTTACAGTTTATGCACAAATTTGTACATTTCACATGTAACACATCAACATCGCAACTTGATGTAAGTCTGATTACATGAAGGCCTATGAGCTAAGTTTTTTCTCTCCAGATGATTTAACAGCCATCTTTGTGGTCACTAAATCCGGGTGATTATGCACAAGATGACAGGAGAGTTTCCAGCTGTGTTTCCTGTGTTTTAAAGGCAACATCTGCAAAATTTTTGGACTTTTTTTGTGACATCCCAGGAGATGTGTAGAAAAATACTATCCTTTCCTGATCTCAAGCAAGTGGTTTTTGTGCCTAAAACAAACCAGACTTACATACAAAAAGTTAGTTTTACTGGAACGATAATCCAATCTCTCAGGTCCCCCAATTTAACAAATGCTAAATCCTATGAATGTTATATTAACATTCTAAAAACAAAAAAATGATATAATGTTCATTAATGAGTTTTATTTTTGTTTGATTTTTTTAGCTGCGACCAGCAGCTCTAGAAGTGTGTGAAGGTGTGTGTTTGTGTTCATGCCAATTGACTAAAAGGAGCCTGGCAATTGCAATGGCCTATTTCAAAAAAAAGGTGCATAACTCCAAAATTGATTCACAGACTTGCACAAGATATAGTGCAAAGTTTGGTCATGAGCCAAAGGACGGCCGATTAATTGTTCAGCTCAACTGGCAAACAAGGGGGCGTGGCAGTGGGAGTGGCCTGTAACAAGAAGGCACAAAACTTCCAAACGGATTCGTGTAACATGGCCAAACTTTGTAAAAACACACACATATACACTTTCATTGGTCATGGCTCTCCCCGCCCCTACACCTTAGCCACGCCCCCTTCCATAACTCATCAGCCATAGACGCCTGTGGGAGGCTTCATTGCTATGCATTTATGATGCATCTGTAACTTCGTGATGAAGTGGTGTTTAAGACGACTGTAACATTTTTAGCTGCTGGTCGCAGCTTTTGCAAATTAACACTTGTTATACGGGGTTTTACCAACACATTGCACACATTACTAAAACAAATCTGAATGAAGCGACAGTTCCAGCATTGATCTGGGTTTACTTTAATAGTGTAATTTTATTTCCTCTGAAAGTCTCAGCTGAAACGATTTTTCTCTGTGTTTGAGCCCAGAGGTATATTGCCATTTAACGATGCTGAGCTCAGAGTATTTTTCACTAGATGGGGGCATTAACTAGATGATTTGAATGTGAAATGTAATAAAATATCATCCCTGAATGACATGTCAAGTATAATTAATCAAATCGAAAGTAGACAAACCAAATTATGAAGTAGACAAGTCATTTATTTCTCATGCATGTGTCTGCAGCGATTGTTGTGTATCGCATCCCGTTCACCCAGAAGCAGAAGAAGCACATCTGGAAGCTGGTGCACGCTAGACTGATGCTCTCCGCTCTGCTTCTGTCCATCCTGGGCCTGTGTGCCGTGTTCGATTCCCACAGATTCCTCCACATCGCTAACATGTACTCTCTGCACAGCTGGGTGGGCCTCGGCACTGTGCTCATGTTTGCACTTCAGGTACTTACGCTCATAAACACCTCTAATGATCCTTAAACAAACATATAAGGTACTTAATCATTAAATATCACTGAATGATCCCCTTGTCGTGCTGGGCAGTGGGTTCTCGGTCTGGCCGGCTTCTTGCTTCCTTGTTCTCTGCTGTGGTTTCGCAGCTCCCTGAAACTGCTTCACATCTGGATCGGAAAAGCAATCCTGACCCTCAGTGTGGCCTCCTGCATCAGTGGCATCAATGAGAAACCGTTCTTCAATCTGTGAGTGCTCAAACATCTGATGGATGACAACAGACTGTCTTATTCATGCTCTTGTTCAGTTCTGTTCCAAGGATTACAGTTATAAATCAAATTCAAAGGTTTGATTAACGTTATTCTCGCTCAGGCCCGAGGCTGCATGAGTCTTTTAAATCCACTCTCAACTCATTTCAACGTTCTTGTACTGCTTTTTAATTTGTTGTATCTGTCTTATTATTTTTCCTAACTTCTTATTTTATTACTGTGATTTTGAGCTCATCGTCTCCAGACGTTTTAGTCTTTCAGTCTTCTTCTTCTCTGCGTTATTGTTTTAGTGCCATCTTTTATTTCTTTAATCATTGCTGTATTGAGACAGATAGAAATCCACTTCAGGTCATCTCTTGTTGTTTTTAAATTTGCTGTGTAAGTAAACTAACCCGACTGAACCTTTATATTTTAACAGGACACGGTCAACTTTGAACAATCTCACACACAATTCTTAATTAAAACAAAAAATACTTATGCTATGATAAATATGAATTTAATTAAATGATATTTTTATTACAATAAATATGTTACTAAATGATGTTTTTGATTGAGATAAGTAACAAATTTATGTGTCCTGATAGCATTATATCTAAGTGTTGAATTTATATTTTTGAAATCAGTTATTATGTATTTTTATACAATTTTAAGAAAATTCAGTCTATATTAAAAAAAAGGAAGCTGGTTTAATAATTAATCAGTGACTGATAGAGATGGGTTGGATTTAATAAGTTTGTCCTTCTTCCCACTTATTTTCTGATATGTAGATTGTTTGATCATATCATTTGCACACAGATTTTAATTGTTTGAAACTATTACTTTTTTGCTGTCTGCTTGTTTGTGTAATCATTTTTCCTTTTTATATGTTCAAAACATCATGTTGGTAACACTTCACTTTAAGCATGTATCTATAATGCATTATGAACATACATACAATGTTTTATAATGTGCCTATAGTGCTGTATAATCACAGTTACAAGCAGGGTTAACCATAACCCAACCGTAGCCATGACCACAACCAAGTGTGTTCACTATATTTTGTAATGAATTTTAGAGGCAGGCCTCATAGAAAGTGCTACCCAAAATTTCAAAGTCAAATTCAGATTGAAAAATTAATAAGGGCCCTGCAAAGGGTGCGCCCCAGAAGCTGTGGCCACATGTCACAGTCTGATGCAGGAGCTGTTGCACTGTAGATCAGTATGAAACAATGAGCTGTGTATGTCCACGGTGTATGTAACTCTGCCTGTCTGCTGTAGAGATGGAGTCAGTGGTAAAGATTACAGCTCCCTGCCTGCAGAAGCAAAGTTTGCAAACTCCCTCTGCATCCTCATCATCGCCTTTGGGTCGGTCATCTTTGGCATCCTGTCCAAAGACAGATGATGAAAGTGTTCAGGTGAGGATACAGAACATAACAGATATACACAACCAACAGAGATTATTTTGGTACATTCAAGTTCAGCCAGTTTAATGTGTATTATTATGTTTTCAGGTTTTTCATAATTGAGTCACTCTGTATCATTGTTATAAATCTCTGATAAATATTAATTTAAATGTCATTTTTTTACAGCTTCTGCTTGTTGAAAACAACAGATGAGAAAACTGGATGCACTGCAAGAAGACGTCAATGTGCCATGAAGAGCTCAGAGATGCATTAAAACTGCACTGGATTTCATACCTAATTGATAACTATTGAAGTTTTTGTTAAAAGTACTAGTATTTCTATAATTCCTGTAATTAGCAGTACCAAATTTCAGAGATTATTTTCAGCTTCTGCATGTGTTAAGTAACATTATCTGAATCAATTTTAAATCAAGTTTTCTTCCAGAAATAATAGAAATGCATGTTCAGTGTCACTGGAAGAGTTTCACAAAAAGGTTTGCATTTCTAACATTGAACATTCCACCACATGACTTATTAAAGAGGCTGAAATAATTGAAGTGGAAAATGAAAAAATAAATAAACTGACCTTTACAGTTGAGACCTACAGCAGCTAAAATAAATGATTAGATCGGGGCTATTGGTCAACATGTCTTCTTCTTCTACTCTCCAGGCGCCTAGTCATGTCTAGGAGACTCTTATGCAACTTAATTAACAAAACATAGTAATGAAACACACAAAGAACTATAATTAAAAAGAAATAAAAGAAGCAACAGAATGCACTCAGATTTTGCTCACAACAAGATTTTATGACAGCCTGCTCAGACGTCTGAGTCCTCTTGATCCTGATTTAATCATTTTTTGAATGAGACCAACGGCTTCAACTTCACTGAATCACATTAAGACATTCCAAATGAAGATGAGCTACAAACTGTCTGTCAAACTTAAACTCCGAGGATGTTTCAGAAGCAATGATCTTTGCTGTTTGTTGAAATGTGGGTGAGGATTTATTTTATCCGATGGATTAATTAGATTATGAAGTTATATGTTATTTAATTCACAAAACACAAGCATTAAAAAGCCACAACACTAAAATTTGTTGTTATTATAAACAATATTAAATTAATTTAATTTAATATAAATTACTTTATATGTTGAAGTGATGGATTAATGCAGTGTTGCTATCTCCTGGTGTATTAAAACACATGACCACTAGAGGTCAGTGTAGTGTAGCAGTAAATGTTCAGGATAACTGGCCCTATTGATTGAGACCACTGGTTGTACAAAAAGACATGCACTTGTATACTTATACTGCATATACAGTCAATGATTCAGATATAGTGTTAGTAGAAAGATATCATGCTTTGACAAATGTTTCAAAAAATGCTTTCTAAATAGGAAAAGTTGTGAGGACAGAAAAGAGACGAAAGAGTTTTTTAAAAAGAAAGAAAAGACAACAAAAAAGACAACAAAAAACAAGAAAAGAAAAGAAAAAAGAAATTAATTCATACTGTTGTAGCACCCCTCCTGGACTGTAAGCGGCAGTATTACCTCTCCACAACGTTCCCAAAGTAAAAGACGAAGAAGAACTGTGCTTCCTGTAAGGTGAGAGGTCACGAGCTAGCTTGTCACAACAAGCAGCTAGCGTTGAAGCTAACATCGCCAGAAAAGATCATTTTCTCAGTCAAAATGGATGTAAATCAGGCGAAACAAGAACACCTGCTTGCATTGAAAGGTAATCTACTGTTACTACAACAATAAACAGAAAGTGACTCTAAAATAAAGCAGATATATTAAATATATTCTGTGCACCGGCTGTTGTCATATGTTGTTGTAAGCAGCTCATAGCGCTAATGCTAAAGCTTATAGAGTATCAAACATTTAACGTTAGATTTTGGCCGTGTGCAACTCAGACTTTCAGTGACAGCTGCAATTTCCAAAAGTTTAACCGTTATTCTCGTCTGCATCGAACCTTAAGACTGAAGCTAAACAAGTTGTGACAATTTATTCCAGTAAAAATAATGTCAGCTAGCTTGTTTGCTGCTGTGTCGTTAGCTAATTTGTCATAGAAACTTAACGATGTTTTTTTTGATAAGTAAATGATGCCTTGTAGACTCCGTTGATTTGTTTTCATTTGTTACGTTACGCTGTTATGTCTGTGTTTGTTGTCTATCTTTGCATTTGTTCTTGTCACTGTGAAGCTCCTGACAATTAAATTATGTATAATGTTTATACTTCATGTTGTTGCAGTGAGCTTACAGCTGCTAAAATGTACCTGTTAGTCCAATATGTATGTACTGACTTACTTACGACCTGTGTAATGGTATATTGGTATAAAAACCTGCATGCTCTTGGCACATGACACGTCGATTACTAACGGAGCACTGGAGTTATTAGGATTTAAGATGGAAAAAATGACTTCAGTACCACAGAAACCCCTCACTAATCAATGTCACTTTACTTTACAGTGATGCGGTTAACGAAACCAACTCTCTTCACGAACTTACCTGTAACATGTGAAGATCGAGATCTGCCAGGTGAGCCTGTTTATGTTCACAATGTAAATTAAATGAGTCCATAAAATAGCAGGTGCATTGTCATTTTAAGATCCACTGTTAGGTCAGATATCCAGTATGTCTTGGGACGGATGAAGGAAACCAGAGCACCTGTTATGATCTCTGACACGTGGAGAGCAGACAAGTGTCAGTGTCCCGCTGACTGAGCCACTGTGCAGCTGAGTGATGTTAAAAAGTGTCTGCAGCATCATTTCATGCAGTTTGTCATTTTACAGCACTGATGTGCAGTGCTGTTTTCAGATTGTAGAAAACAAAAAAAAAAGTTTTTGCCAAACTTCTCAGGCTCTTAACTTGTGTCGAATTCAGGTGAATTCAGTCCAGAACTGCAATTGAGGAGTCAAGTGTGGAGATTAACAGTTTCAGGCCTTGCTCCTAAACTTTCAGTGGTGTTTCTGTCAGAGTACAGCACAGAGAAATGTGTTTGCTACACGCGTAACTGAATCCTTCAAAACTATAAATCACCTTGACACTCCTAAGTGTCGCCATTTATATGTTGTAGCAATGACATGACAGCTTGTCTTTAAGTGCACAAAGATGAATTGGTTGAATTTTTTAGAAACGTAAAACCACTCCACTCTTTGGAATGATGTTCACCTTTGACTCCAGGGCTGTTGATATTAAAAATAAGTACGTGTATAAGAATTAGTGTCGTAGTCAAGACCACACTAACTAAGACCAAGTCTTGACCGAGACGATAATGTGCCAAGACTGAGACAAGTCCGAGACTTTCAGGGGCCAAGACCAAAGCAGGGTGAGAATGAGTCAAGACCAAGTCTTTAAAAAAATGTTCATCTGATTTTAAGGTGGCGATAGAAGTTTAATGTTTTCCCAGCCGTCTCGGTAAGCACTGCTTGCTGAGTGTTTTCTCGTGTGTGTCGTTTTGCACATGAATTCGTTGTGATTAAAGGAGCCAAACTTAGACAAATCAAACTACAAATGACTTACGTTACTGGCTGCGTTTGAATAAGAAAGTTTTACATCCAATCACAGTCATTATGTTAACAAATCTGTTGTGGTCTTGATTAAAAATCCCAAGTACACTATCTACGGATTCTACAACACTAATAAGACCGTGTCACAGCATGGCTGATACTTGTCTGAGTGGTGAACACAGCATCAGATGTATGTGGTCAGCGGGATGGACAGAAATTTGAGCCCAGTGAAAATGCTTCTGGTTCAGAATGCTTTGAAACCTGATCTTCAGAGGTTCCCTCTCTCTTTGTGTAATGCAGGTGTGTGTTTCCTCCCGGCCGTAGATAGTTAGCTGAGCAGTGCCGTACTACATTTAACATTTTGTGAAGTGTTTTGTCAGGTGTGTGTGTGTGTGTGCCTCAGCGCTCAGTGGTATGTGAGCTAAATTCGCTAACACGTTACTTTCAACACTGACTTAGTTTATGTGTTTTCGCCTCCATAGGTGATTTGTTTGGTCAGCTCATGAGAGACGACCCGTCCACCATCAAAGGAGCAGAGACTTTAATGCTCGGAGAGATGCTAACACTACCACAAAACTTTGGGTAACAAATGCAAATTTTTTTTTATCGAAGGTTTTAAGGTTTAGAGATTTGACTTTTCACCGTCTCTGCCTCACAGAAATATTTTCCTCGGCGAGACCTTCTCCAGTTACATAAGTGTGCACAATGACAGCAACCAAGTCGTGAAGGACATTCTTGTGAAGGTGCTGTATGACAAGAAATACCAACCGTTTCCAACGCTTGTTACACAATTAACACTCTGCCGTTTTTACCCATGACCCCGCTGCCGTGTGATGTGGTTTTCCACAGGCCGACCTACAGACCAGCTCACAGAGGCTCAACCTCTCGGCGTCAAATTCCGCAGTAGCAGAACTTAAACCCGAGTGCTGCATCGACGACGTTATCCACCACGAAGTCAAAGAAATTGGAACACATATGTGAGTGTTATAGCGCCACACCGTGCTGCCAAAATCCAACATGGAAGCTCCCTGCACAGTGCAAAAAAAAATCCACTTTCTTGAAAACAATCTTCCGTGTTTAAATGTTTATTTCCTCTCTTCTCATTTCCAGTTTAGTTTGTGCAGTCAGCTACACCACGCAGTACGGGGAGAAGCTCTATTTTCGGAAGTTTTTCAAATTCCAGGTGAGTTATATTTGAAATCTCACCTTAGACAACAGTGGTAAACTCGTGTGAGCTTAGAGGAGACATGAGAAATGTCGCAGCGCTACAACAGAGCAGAAGCAATTACCATCCAACCTCTCTATTGGTGTCTTGCTGTCTTCTTTCCTCAGTTTGTGTTTGTGATTTGTAACAGTGTTGCCTTCCCTGTGCTACCTTCACTTAGTTGAAGATTTCCATTCTGATAAGCCAAACATTTTTTTTCTGAATGGAGGTGCAGTGTGAGAAAAGTACAGCTTTCAGTTTTCAATCTATTTTCAATCAGGTTTTGAAACCACTCGATGTAAAGACAAAGTTCTACAACGCCGAGGTAAGTCAGCCTCTTTCAAATATCACCACCATGATCATATCAACATACAGACTAGAAGAACTGTATGCAGGTTCTTACATACTTCACATCATGTTTCATTTCATAGTTAGGAACATTTCCAGATGCTAATATGGGCAGCTAATGTTAGACAGGTCTCGTGGAAAACACTTGAACCTCCAGAAACATCAAGTTAAACAGAAAAACGAGCTGGAGATCGAGCGTTTTCCTCCCTGAGACAACAAGCTTTTTCCGTTTTCTCATTTACATACCGACAGCTTTTTGTATTAGCGGTATGCAAATATTCATTCTCATCATCTTTGGCATGTAACTTCATTTGTTTATTATGTCTTGTATTTTATTTTCTCCATTAGAGTGACCTCAGTTCTGTGGTAATTGTTTCTTCTGTTCTCATCGCTCAACATTAGCTTCTCTTAATCCCTTTTGGTGCAGCAGACTTTGTCTTTCTGGGGCCGATGGAAAGGTGCAAATTAGAGGAATGGAAAGTGATGTATGAATAATAAAACGCCTGCTAGTTATTATAGATGAAAAAAGGCATTCATTTCAACTTATTAGTCCTTGACATGTGACTTTCCATCTTCTTTTTTTGCCCTTTCTTTGGATGCTCATGCTTTCTTGCAAACTCATTCGACACAGGGCTTGGACTTTTTAATTCAAGTTTGTGGTGTCAAATTGTGATGGGTGGGGATTGCAATGACTACAGTTCATCGCCGTTGAGTATTATGCATCTGCTCTATGTTTGCTCATTTTCTGTTTGTCAAAATGTAAAATGATTATGTAAAATTGCTTACAGAAATGAATCTCATTTTTAAATTTTGTATTGCTGGGTCGAAGGTTGCAGTGTGATGAAACCGAAAAAATTGAAGTCTTACTGTCAGTGATCGTAAAACCAAAATTACTTGAATCATTTACCAAAGGTTCATGATTTCTTTATTTATTTTTTTTAAGTTAATGAAACAGATGTATTTGATTCCATGTGAGACAACAAGGGGTGTAAGGTATTGGTTGGAATGGCTTTGCATGGATCAGAGATGCTCAGCTCTGTGATTTAACATTAACCTCCTGGTTCATGGTCAGTTCTTGTATTATGAATTGCAGGCATGAACTAATCTCTGCTTCTCTCTTATTGTATCTTACTGTATAGTAGAGGTTGCACTGACAGTTTGACAGCTGTAAAGATCACTGAGTGCTGCTTTCCCAAAGCATCAACTAGTTGCAAACATTAAAATAAGAATGACAGTTCTTCTACATACAACACGTCTTGGCAGCTTGATTTGTTTTTTTGTATTAAACGTGTCGTAACCAATCTCTCAGAAAAGATTGGCCAGTGTTTAAATAGAGTACCTAAGTCACGCCCCTCTACTTCTAGGCTGTGGGACCTTAATTTGAAAAAATATGAACAGTGGTCAATGGAGAAGGACAAATTATTTTTTTGACCCAGTTTGGCTTGTGCCCTGAATTACACATAGGATGGTTGGCAATTTAAAAGATAATTTTTCATGTGAAGAAAGTCAAATTTTGTCATCAAACAATAAAGTAAAATATTTTTTTATGAGACTACTCAGTGAACTGCATGTCTCATCTCGGACAATATACGTCATCAATACAGACGTGGTCGTTAGTTTGGCAGATTTCACAGCATTTTTCAAGGACGAGGGCAAAACTGTTAAAAGGGGTGAAAAACATTATAAATCAGATCATGTTGAGAGCTGCAGCTACTCGAAGGGGGAGTTAGTCGGTTCTGTGAGTCAGAGGAGGGAAAATGTTGTGTTGTAGTCTTTATAATAACAGATTTTCGCAAGCTAATACATCGAGCGTTTGACCAAAAACATGGACTTTCCTCACATGAAAAAATTATCATTTAAATTGAAATAAGTGAAATTCAGGGCACAAGTCAAACAGGATCAAAAAATAATTTTCCTGTCCTCATTGACTATCGTTAATATTTTTTTTTTCATACTTAAGTCCAGTGGGGTCCACTGGAATGGGCATGACTGATATTAAAACTGTTTTTAAGGCTGGAAAAAATGCTTGGCCTAGTGACTTAAAATGGTGTAATTATGCAGTTTTTCCAGCAGAGGGCAGTCCGTTATTTAATGGAAT
>JAQFJA010000011.1:22404875-22415206 GCA_029874485.1 Naso brachycentron | reverse complement strand
ATAATTCAAGGAAAACAAATTAAAGAATGTTGCTTATTGGCAATAAAAACAAAATTAAATTGGGGAAATAAAACTATTCCATTATTGAGCTGCACACAGAGTGCTGATATGCTCAGCCTATATCTTCTTCTCACTAGATTCAGTGATTTCATGACTGTATTTCTAAAAAGCGATTTGTGGCAACAAAGTCAGCGGTGTTTCGCAACTAAAAAGCATTGCTTCTTAAACTTAAAGATGCATATTTTTGCTAAATATTGGACAACATCGTCGGCAGTTGATTAAATTTGGGCATACCTGGTTTAAATGGTTTTTATATTACAGGTTTTCTGCTCGGTGTCCCGTAAACTGGACAACTTTTGCTACAACCCCACATTACTGGCATTTTTTAGAGAAAAGTAAAACACGGCTACGGCCGCACTTAAACTGGGCCCTCATCTGTTAAATCAGCGTTACAAAATGCGTTGTAGAGACATTTTTACCTTTTAAAATGCATCAGGTTTCTTCGATGGTGCAGGAAGACTCAGTACCTGTTATTTTTGTTCCACTGCAGGTTGAAGAATCTTCCCTACAGTTTCACCAAACTGAACCAGATGACTGCAATGTGGCTGTCTGAAAATCAGGTAAGTTTGTGTGTTTGATGTGTAAATCACAGGTATATGGGTTTCACAGAAGGTGCTACAGAGTTCCAAGCTGTCAGACAGTGATGTGCTCTGTAGAGCTGTTAATTAATCCAAGTAGCTTCCAGGAGGGCACATGCAAAATTCAGTGAACCTCGTCCGGGACACTTAATCTTAAATGCCAATACAGGTCAGATTCAGTGATGAAGTGGAGCAGGATCCTTGTGAGTGTCAGAAAATGTTATCCCTACCTTAATACTTGTAATAAAGACAAGCCCGTGAAAACCCCCGAGAGTGGTTTTACACAAATCTGATTTAAGAAAAGGCAGCAGCTTGCCGGACGTACTGCACATTTAGAGAGAGCAGTATTACCAGGCGGGTTGTGCTGCCTAAAATTTGGACGTGTGCCTCGGCGAATGTGACCCTCCACTGAATACAAGACGAGCTTATCAGAGGCGGAAACGTTTGAGACTGTTCAGCTTATGTGGCAGGAAGCGGCAACCAATCCCACTTTGTCACAGCAGTGTAGCTTCGAATGAGAAATACTGACATCAATCCGAGGAAAGCAGAGGAGTTTTAATGGGTGAAAAGGCAAAGTGAAGGTGGAGAAGACACTGCAGTGTGTACTGGCTCAGCATATTTGTCTTTTCCCAGCTCATAAATATTTCTACATTGCAGTTTGTTGACTCTCACTGCATTCTGAATCAATAATTCATGCCTTTTCCTCATTCTAGCTGGACTTTGAGTCTTTCTGTTCAAA
Organism: Naso brachycentron; assembly: GCA_029874485.1. Lineage (NCBI taxonomy): Eukaryota > Metazoa > Chordata > Actinopteri > Acanthuriformes > Acanthuridae > Naso > Naso brachycentron. The sequence continues at coordinate 22,413,829 of JAQFJA010000011.1, read as the reverse complement.
TGCCGTAACAAATTGTCACTGGAAAACTGCAGCCATTGCAGAGTGCTGCAGAAGAAGCAGCCTCTCCCCTGTCCTGGCCTCAAGTCGACTGCCTATTAAATACAGAGTACATTTGAAGAATTTTTTAATCCTTTGCAATTTATCCAAAATAAATTTACTGCCTAGCTGTGTGCATGCAGTCTTAATGCCCCGACCAATGCAGGATTTTAGAGGTAATATTGATATTTTAGAGATTAAAAGATCAGACAGAAGGGCGCCCCGGTAGCTCAGTTGATAGAGCAGGTGCCCCACGCACAGAGGCTGTGTCCTTGCTGTGGCAGTGCCGGGTTTGATTCCACACTATGGCCCTTTGCTGCATGTCATTCCCTTTCTTTCCTCCATTTCCTGTCCACTTTTCAGCTGTCCTATCAATAAAGACAGAAAAAGCCCATAAAATATCAAATAAAAATCGTATAAAAATGTTTTCTTTACACAACCTGTTAATATCCATTATTTGGGGTTTTTTTAAGTTGTGACCAGGAAATGTGCCGCAGGACTTTTTGGAGGGAAAAAAAAAAATTCTTTCTGCTCTCTCGTGGACAAATCACTGAACGATGCCACTGTTTACATATTAGTGGCTTGTCTGTACCTCATTTTTTGTCATTTATCAGCTGACATATGAGCAAATATTGCCAGTTCATCATCAAGATCAGAAAAGCGGTCAGGCTTAATTATTAACAGAAGACTGTGTAGTGAGACTCCAAGGTTCTGTGATTAACCTTAATCTTGGAACAGGCTTCCTACAGACAGCTTTTTTTAGTCTTGTTTGACATTTATGTATATGCTTTTGTGTTTTTGTAAAGTAGAAAAAATTTTAATTTCCCTGCTTTTATTAACTTGTGAAGCACATTGTGACATCATAAAGGTGCTGCGTTTATATAAATGAGCTTTACCTGCTCGTAAACTGGATGTTATAGCACTGGTTTATGTGTTAGCAGAACAGAAATAAAAACCCAGGAGAAACTGTCCAACAGGATCAGCAGTCCTTAGACACAGAGCTTCTGTTTGGCAGGTGTGACAGTAGTGATGGGGCCTAGGGGGCGTCAATCAAGGATTGACTGACAGAAAGAGGCCCTCAGATGTGATTAAGAACAGTCGTAGTTAAAGTGTAGCAAGTGGGTGGTTTTGAAGAAGACGAGAAGAAGAAACTCTGCTGGACACGACTGTGGGAAATTGAGAGAAAACCACATTAATTTTGACAAAGCACCGTTGATTGCACACAGCACACTCAATCCGTCTTTGTGTCTCCCACAGTCGAAGCCCCTGATCCCTCTGCAGAAAGAGGAGGATCCAGAGACGCACAAAACCGTGCTGACCAACTACATGTTCCCTCAGCAAACCCGGACTGAGGACTGTGAGTACTTTCCAAGAAACAAAACAAGATTTCTCTGTTACATTCTTTCAAGGTTAATCTGGCAAACGCTCAAACTGCAAACGTTTCTGACCTGTTTCCAACAAACAGTTCTCAGCACCAAGGCTGATTATCAATGATTTATGGAAATTTTGGAAATCAGTCAGTACTAATAGACAATCATACAACACATAAAACATTCCTTGTGTGATAATATGAGCATATATAAGCACACACTGTTTTATGTCATAGCAGTCTCACAGGAGACCTGCAAGGATTCCTGCATTCATATTTTATGCAGGACTTGTTACCTGAGAACAAAGCTGCAGGGGAAATTCGAGTCTTTTTCTTCTTGTCAAGCATCTGTTAACTCGGTTTGGTTTCTTCTTACGTCACGCAGCTCACACTGACCCTGTTGCCTCTTAGCTTCAGAGTAATTAGTGGTTCAAGATCCACATGCTTGAACCACTGAAGTGGTAGTGAGTCAAAGTCAGCGTCGTCGCACCACCAAAAAATGCACCCATACAAGTTACTGTCTGTAGGCTCTGTCCTCTATTCGTCTTCCTGTCAGCTGCTTTATGACATTTTCCATTATCTGCTGAGACTTTCTCCAGTAGAGCGTAATCTGGTTCTTGTCATGTTTTTCTGGAGAGCTGCAATAAGTCATGACCTGACTGCAATAATTGTGTTTTACAACTTGTTGATATGGTGGCGACACAGCAGGTGACTCATGTAATCCATTGTGCATTCACTCTCCGCTGTGGTGTGTTATGTTGTAGACAACTACAGCCCTTGTCTCAGCTGATGTTGGCTCAGAATGAACTATAGTAGCTGTTTCCTGAGAAGTATGTGCTTGTTTTGTTGTTGTTTTTTGTTTGTTTTTTTTAGTTGGCAAGCCTTTTGGATGCACTAAGGCCTTTTTTTTTGCAAGTATACAGATATTTGACAAAAACAAACATTTCCCTCTCAGTTTTAGCTTCTTGTTTACAACCAGGGCTGCATGATTTTGAAGAAATATCTAATTGGGGATTATTTGGACTGATATTTCGCTTGCCATGTGATTCGTAATATTAGAGGGAATGATCATTTTTAAGTCATTATTCTCATTTTCATTAAAATAAAAACATATTGAAATTATTATTATGTGATTTACAGGGATCTGAACCAAACAAGTTACTGTCAGCTACTTTTAACTGGTTATGAAACCATCCCTATTCCATGTTGATGCCCTCTACAGATCTGCATAATTAAATGAGACCAACAGTGAGAAAACTGGTGTTTGCAAATCCCTATTTGTGACTGTCTGCCGCAGGTCAGAGGCACAGGAAGTCACAGGATATGATTTATGGCACACGTAGTGGATGGACCTTGTCAGGGGGGACTTTCCATTTTCTGTCTACGGCCAATACGGCCAACTACGGCCAATATAACCATTATTGCTGCACTGTATCAGTTGTGAAAGTCCCAGACACGTTGGAAAATTTAACAACGCCATGTCTGTCCCTGGAAGTTACAAAAGCCTTGCATCTGTCTCACTCTCTTCCAAATCAAATGTATGTGGTAACAGTGGCTGGATCCAGGGCTTTACGACACCAGGCTGTGGTGGTCTTTTCGCTTTTGTATGAAAAACTTGCTGGAATCTACAGAACCTCAAAGTTCCATCCAGCAGCTTTAAGTCTGCAGAATATGATTTGCAGGGCAGGACAACTCTGAAGTGTGTCAATATTTGAATAAAAATGTTGTTTTGACACTCACATTTCTCTTTGAACATAACTGCTCCCCCCTGCAAGTAAAAATTACAGTAGGCCAAATTGTGATTTCAATTGCATTTTGATTAATTGTGCAAACTAAACTTCGATTTTCGTGTATCCATGTGGATCTCTTATAAAACAGTGTTCGGGAAACAGTGATGTCATCATAAACAGAACAACACCATGGACGCTCAGAATGGTTTTTCTCTGGTGATGACATTTTGTTGACGTCGATTCTAACAATATCTATTAGCCCAACGTACTTGTTTGTGCATTTTGAATGGTTTTGGTATTCTGGTGACCACAGGGACATTTTCTAACATAAGGGTTGTATGGACACAATTTTTATTTATTTACTGTAAACGGAGGGGGCAAATGTTGGTTTAGAAAATTATCTGTTTCCATGTGAACAAGACCTGAGTATTAAATCGGAAGAGCTTTTTAACACAGGAAACCACACTGACTGACTCACACCTTAAAACATAAATGACAGCTGTAAATGATAAGTATGACACATATTGGAGTATTTTTGAACACATTTTTTTGTGGGGTTTTTTTTTTCTTTTTGTTTTGTTGGTTAACTTTTCAAATTGTGACAGTTGATTTTGTAAAATGGCAAATTGCTAATGCAAAGTGCTTATGTAGAGTTTCAGGAAAGCAGCATCATCACAGCTGCTCTCATGATGTCGTTTTCATTGTGGTCATGGCCTTCGTGCTTCTCCTTTGCAAACATGTAGTGTTCACACAGAAGTGACAGCAAAGGATTGAGATTAAGTTAAATGTTTACCTGTTGCCGGTCTGACAGGAATGTTATTTGATTGTACTTTTTATGTTTTTGCTTTTAATATCAAACTTTTGAATGGACTGTTTTAGAATGAAGCACTGGGTCAAGCCTTTTAAAGTACTTAACGTGTTTTTGTTTGTTCGTTTTCTTCCATTTGCAAATGCTTTCATTTGAATGTAGTTATTAAAACAACAACTCCAACTGTCAGTAATTCATTCATATACGGTTCTGTTTGAGTTTTAAGGGTTAACTCCTAAATTTCAAGTTCCTCCACAGCTCCTTTCGTTTCGGCCTTGCCTCATGTTATTTTTGTGCCATCTTGTGGTCAGAGTCCAACTTGCATGAATTATACATAGTAGAGGTGATTTACAAGGCCTTAATAAAAAATTAACCTCATATCCTCTTCCTGGTTTCTGCTTTTATTTCAGACGTCCCCAACTCTGACTCTGAGAGCTTCAATCCAGCTCTCTGGGAGGAACAACGCAAGCACCGAGCTCAGGTGGCCTTTGAGTGCGACGAGGACAAGGATGAGAGGGAAACACCCCCGAGGGTTCGTGTTAAACACTTGTTTACAAAACCAGTGAAAGGACAAAAGGCTGTGGTGGCACACAAAACCAAACTGAAAGACCACTGTTGTGCAGTTTTGTCAGCAGTCTTAACTTTTATGTAGCTAGATGTCATACTTCATACTTACATGTAATTCCAATCCAACACAGACATTTCACCTCTCCTAGTCACTTCTGTCCCACTTCTGTCAAAACTGCAAACCACATGATTATAATGGAAGGTTTGTGGCTACTGTACTCTTCCAGGAGGGAAACCTGAAGCGCTACCCTACACCATACCCTGACGAGCTGAAGAACATGGTGAAGACAGCCCAGTCTGTGGCTCACAGGCTGAAGGAGGACGAGTCGAGTGACGAGTCAGGGAAAGATGCAAAGCCAATCGAGAGGAACCACATAGGAGTGCAGGACGTGGGAGTAAAAGTCAGCTTTAGCTTATTTAGTTTAACTGCATACTTTGCATGCAAATGAAGGAATTTTTTTAGGAAATAATTAACCATTGGTGCTGTTATTTGTGCAGGTGATAGAGGCCCCCTGTCCGAATGGCACAGCATCAGATGTGGAGGCCCAAATATCTACCATCACATACGCCCAAAGCCCCTCTGCACCGGAATCAAAAGACAATTCAGAGTCAAACAGCTCTCAGAAAGTCCCACTCAAATCCTCAGGGGGATCCATGATGAACCATGAGGACACACTAGAGGTACTCCTAATATTTACCTCTCTGACTTATTTACCTTACGAACAAGAAATACAGCCAGTTACTATGAAGTTTCACATGTAGATTTAAGAAATTTACTGTGTGTCTTCAGGATTCTGAGGAGCTGTCTGATGAAGAAGAGGAGATGAAAATTGCAGAGATGAGACCCCCACTTATTGAGATCTCCATCAATCAGCCCAAAGTAGTGACGTTAAGCAAGGACAAAAAGGGTAAATGTTGTCTTTATGTGTTTTAAAATGTATTTTAGGTGGAAAAATAAACTTAGTTTAGAGTAACAGTGTCTAGATACAGTCCACTGACAGTGGTATTTGATTTTTTTTTAACAGATGACGCTGACTCTTTGCTGGATGAGACGGTGGCCAACAGCAACCAGAACAACAGTAACTGTTCGTCTCCATCGCGCATGTCTGACTCAGTGTCTCTGACCACTGACAGCAGTCAAGACAACTCTCTGTGCACACCTGAGAGAGAGTCGAAAATGCCCTTTCTGCCAAAAATCCGGTCAGTGTCGGTCTTTGACCTGTTAATGTGGAGTATGTCTTCCACTTGCCATAATCCAAAAAATCTTATGTACATCTTTGTTCAATGTTTTAGGCAAGAAGATGAGAATATGAACCAGCCCAAGGACACCACCCCTCTCCTCCATAATGGCAACGGCTCTGAAACCTCCCTTCAGGCCCTTCTGAAAACCCAGCAGACCCCGCCAGAGAAAATGGGCGACTACGACCTGTCCATGGAAGCAAGACTGGCCTTCATCGAGAAGGGAATTAACAACGGAGTGGGGGAAACTTACACCAAGTGGGACCAGATCAACATGAACGTCTCCAAGTTGCCGACAGACAACATGCTTCAGCTGGACGAGGTGGACAAAACCAAGAACGGCTCAGTAACCCAGGAGGACTTGGACAGCAAGCAGGGTTTTAGCAATGACAACATGGAGCTTGTTCTGAATGGAAACCAGCAGGTCAGTGACTGCATCAATAGTGTGGGGAACAGAAGCCAAGCGATGAGAGTAGAGACATCTGCTGTGCATGTGGCCTCGACAGGCGTGACAGCCAGCAGTGACATGTCTCTGTCTCGCAGCACAGAGGAACTGTCTCCAGAGAAAAGGTGCCATCCTCCACAGGTGATGAAGTCCCACAGTGTCAGCAACATAGAAACAGGGGGCATGAAGCTGTACTCCTTTAATGGGGATGGTGACTCCTATGATGCAGCAGTGATGACGAGGATGGCAGGAGCTGGCCCAGGGCCTCAGGGCCAGAGTATCGTCAGGAGCAAGTCAGCTGGTCAGCTACTCAACGACCAGATTCTCCAAATCCATCCGAGCTCCTCAGCATCTTCCTCAGACCTGCTGTCCTCCTCAAAGCCTCCTATCAGCACCAGCAGATATCCAGTCTCCTCCAGCATGGCCATGGGCCTCCCCCCTCCTCAGTACAACATACAGTACACAAGCAGTGCCATGCCGAAAGAGGGCCTCTGGGCCCAGAGGACGCCCATGCCCCTAGAACACCAAGGCTACCTCCCTCCTCCTCCACACTCACTAGCCAACACCAACTACTCCAACCGTAATCAGGCGCCTCCCTACCCTCTACAGCCACAGCAGAGGGGGGCTCCCATGGGTCCCAGACCCTCTGGGGACATGTGGGCTAAGGAGAGACTTCATTCTACTGGAGGCCAGGTTAGAAGCAGCACACTGCAGAGGCAAAGCAGCACCGCCTCCACGGCCTCAATCGGCGACCCAAGGCGCATGCAGGTGCCTGATGGGGAATACATGACGTACAGGGACATTCACACCCTCGCCAGGGGGCCACTGGCGATGAGCCAGGCCATGCAGAGGCCCCTCTCAGCACGCACTTACAGCATCGACGTACCCGGAGCTTCCAGGCCTCTGAGCGCCAGGCCACAGCCCCACGAGCTTCCAGAGAGGACCATGTCTGTCAGCGATTTCAACTACCAGCACGGCAGCCCGAGCAAGAGGCCCAACGTCAGGGTGAAGTCTGAGCACTCGTTGCTGGACGGGCCTGGACAGGTGTCGGGTGGAGCAGGAAGGGTGCCAGCTGACTGGAGAGACCAGGTGATGCGGCACATCGAGGCCAAGAAAATGGAGAAGGTAAAAACTCACTTCCGTATGATGAAGTGATTCACTGTCCTCTGACTCATTCTCTCAGTTTCAGGGTGGAGTTGGTGCTTAACTGGTGTTTATGTAGTGGTTAACCTGTGACGGGTAGATCACATTTATGACACCAACAGTATGAATAATCCTCATCCTTATAGGACAACGCAACAGGACGAAGAAGCCTGTCTCTCCTCTTTTTAAAGGGTTGTTTTACCCAAACTACAGAAAGACATAACTTCTCAGTTAGTTCTGCAGATAGTTTTAGTTTTGTTTTTTTCAGGCTTTAAGGTATTTGCCTCTGATTTTCCATCTGCAACTACAACACAATGGAGCTGACTGTAATTTTGGTCGTGGTGCTCACAGCATTTGAAGATTACACATAAATATCACTTGATAAACATCTTTCCAGTAAAACAAAGCCTTGGTTAATCTGAGTAATAGCAAACTTCACTGAAAAAACATTTCACAACTTTGTAATGAAGACATGTACGTCCAACATGCAAGTGTTTCGTTAGTAAGTTGTTGTTAAGCAAGGTGAGGTGACCGTCCATCTGTGTTCATGCCGTCAGTTTTGTTAACAACTGTGTCTCTGAGTGAGCTCTTTCTCACTACGTCACCACTTCTCTTTGCCAGTTTGTTTTTGTTTTGTTTTCATGTCTTTGCATAAGAATCTCTCTAAGAGACACATAGATAAAATTTCAGTATTCGCTCAGCTAAATAAATCACCATTCCTTACATTTAGCTGTCTCAAAACATAGAGAAATAAAACCAAAACTATGTTTGTCTTGTAACTATTATGAAAATTTGGCTGATTAGAGTTTTTCTTATGGAGTTTACTAACCCAGCCGTATGCAAGATATTTGTGATTCACCGCATGTTTGTCTGTATACGCTGTAAACCTTTTTTGTTGTGTCTTTTCATGTCAACGCTCGTGCGGTGAATTGCATGGCCACCGCTGACATGTCTGTTGGTGCTGGTTGTTCCGTGTCGTCCCTCTGTTCAGAACGCGCTGTCTCGCTCCTATAATTCCAATAACGCTCCGCTGAGCTGCTCTCACTATGGCAGCTGTAGGGACATGCATGCCAGCCAAGGGTCCCTGGTGTTTAGTGCCAGGGATGGACAGCCGTGTGGAGCTCTGGGCTTCTGTGTGAGTACTGTAAACTACTGTGATGTTAGCTCGTGCAGCTCACGCTAAGTCGGGGCTTCCGGTGGCTGTTAGTTTCACATCCTGTAGAAAATCAGAAATGTCTGTTTCCTTCTCTCCTTGGTGTTGAGAAGTGGTCATTGACCCTCAGCCATCTTTTACTTGTCCTTTTATAGGCAAATGAAAGTATGTCTCTCCTAACGTCTGATTTTTCACAACCACAAACCCTGTCTAGAACATGTGATGTTTGCTTAGAGCAATGGAGGAATTCTAACCAACAAGTTGTTGTTGTTGTTGTTGTTGTTGTTGTTGTTGTGTAGCTCCTCCTAGTGTTTGACTTGTTTAAAAGGGGCCTATATATTTTTGTACCATTATCAAGTTGGTTTAAGTTTAATCTTCATGATGGTTTAAGAGAAAGAGAACTGAAATCTGACTCAATTGATCAAGGCTTATACAGAGCTTTGCTCACTAAAAAATATTGTTCA
>JAQFJA010000011.1:22377874-22394892 GCA_029874485.1 Naso brachycentron | reverse complement strand
GTAAGTGATAAACCTGGGAAGTTTCATGGTGATATCTGTTAGTTTAAATTTTTACCCTATTCACCTGTAGTGTCTCAAATCTGGGCTTCCTGCCCATAGAGGCCATCTTGAAAATGACACCTTTCTAGTGCTCAAACTTTGGTAAACTTTTAGTATGTTATTACGGGCACCTAATACTATAAAAAACAGCTGAGAAACCTTTTGTTAGAATTTTTCAGAGTTAGGTGTTTTTTTTTTCATATATGCACCCGCCTATTAAAACTAGAGGGGAAAAAAGCAATAAATGACTTTGCTGATTTACAGTTCTGTTTCCTTAGTCTGGTGCTAATTGCTGATTACCATCAGTTGTTATAAGCAGAGTGTTAAAGAGTGACTGTCTTTTCTCTAAGTAAGGTTAACATGATGATGCCTGCAGGCCTCTGATGTGCAAGAAATGTGGGTGACGTTTTTGTTTGGGGTCAGATCTTCTGTTTTGTGGCTACTTTGCTGGCTGAATCTTATGTCTGCATCCTGCTCACAAATGTTAAAGCAAGGCCATCTCTAATTTTATCTGGTCAGGAAACGAGACAGTAAAATAAACAGACCACAAGATTAAAATGTTGAAACTTCATGTTTTGTGAAGACTCTCGGTGATCCAGGTCGTGGTTTGTTTTGCAAAAAGTGTTCGATAATACCGCTAAATTTATTTGTGTATCACTTTCCTCAGACAAAAGTCAAGTGACGTGTTGTTCATTGTAGGGTGACTGAACTTGGCTATTAAATTTCATCGTTGATTCTGCTTTTTTCACAGTTACTTGAGAGAGAGACAGCAAACAACAGAGTAGACAACAGTTGACAGAGAGGAAGAGAGCAGGATTGAGAGAAGAACAGAGAAAGATTGAGAGAGAAGAACAGAGAAAGATTGAGAGAGAAGAAGAGAGAAGGATTGAGAAAGATTGAGAGAGAAGAACAGAGAAAGATTGAGAGAGAAGAACAGAAAAGGATTGAGAAAGATTGAGAGAGAAGAAGAGAGAAGGATAGAGAAGGATTGAGAGAGAAGGATAGAGAAGTGTTGTGATGAAGATGGAGGAGAAAGAACAACCGGAGAAACAAGAGAGAAAGATGTTTGAGGAGGAGGCAGAAAGTGAAATGGCTCCCAGAAAAGGAGTCATTTTACAGGTGAAAAGCTGGTATAGACATCAGCAGAAAAAGAAAATTGCCAAAGCCATCTCCAAGACTTATGAGAAGGAAAACAACATTCAGCTTGGTTGTAAGTAATTGAACGTACTTTGAAAATGCATTTTATTAACATATCCTTTACACCCTGAACTCCCTGTGCCACCTTTTATCTTTTTATTGAAATGTCAATTTGTTCTTCTTTTTTGCATGTACTTGTTAAATCCTAATAATGTGAAACGTATTCTGTAACAACCTGTTGACTCTTTGCTGCCACGAGTTGTGCAGGAGTACAACTTTAGCAAAGACTAACCTTTCATGTGCTGTTTCTTTCAGGGGAAGATCCTACAATGAAAGAAATTAGAGTGGCCCGACAACAGAGTAAAAGAGAGAAACTGCTGAAAAAAATGGAAACACTGGAAGAGAAAGACACACAGAAAAGTGCGAGAGAGGGCCGAGTTTGTGAGGAGAGGCGGAGAAAAGAGGAGGAGCAGGAGAGAGACAGTCAGGAAAATGAAGGAGAGGAGGAGAGAGAGAGCCAACAGAGGGAGAAAGTAGAGAGAGAGAAAGAAATCAGGGTCTTGAGGATCAAGGTTAGACCATGGAGAGGCTGTCAGAGGAGTGAAAGTGAGGAGACAGACAGCGATGAGAGCGAGCAGGAGACAGACAGTGAGGAGAGTGAGGGAGAAAATGAGGAAGATGAGGAGAAGAAGGCAAAGATTGAGGAACAAGAGGTTGCAGAAGGTGCATTGACTCCACAGAAGGGAGTCATTGCAACCATAATAACGTGGTTCAGGGAGCAGCAGAGGAGGAAGATCGTTAAGGCCATCGCCAAGACCTACAAGAAGGAGCGCTTTATTAAAGCTGCTGGTAAGTAAATGAATTTACTTTGACGGTGCATTTAATTAACACATGCTTCACACCCTGTAGTAACCTCGGCCCTTAAATTAGTTTTATTAACATGTTAAATGATTCAGGATTTTTGTTATTGTGATCAGGTAAATTTAACATTAAAGTAGGGCTGCAACTAACGACTATTTTCATTATTGATTAATCTGCAGATTATTTTTACGCTTGATTGATTATTATTATTATTACTCATTGATTTTCATAAATGGCCCAAAAAACAGCAAATCCTCACATTTAAGAGACTAAACCAGCAATTCTTTTTACTTTTTTATTTGAAAAATAACTGGAATGATTAATCGATTATCAAAATAGTTGGCAATTAATTTTCTGTCAATTACTTGATTAATAGCTGCAGCTCTACATTAAAGTAACTGATAAAGGCATTGTCAACATGTACTCTGTACCAGCCTCCACTGAAAGTTCAAATGAGTACTTTTGACTCTTTGGAGTTGTGCAGGAGTATAACTTCACTGAAGACTAACCTTTCGTTTCCTGTTTCTTTCAGCGGGAGATTCAGTAATAAAAGAAATAAAAGTATGGCGACAGCAAAGAAAAAGGAAGAAGCTGCAGAAAAACCTAGAAAAACTGGAGAGGAAAGACATGCAGACAAGATCGAGAGAGGGCGAGAGCGAGGAGAGGCAGGGAAAAGAGGAAGATCAGAAGAAGGGGAAATCACCTGAGCAAAGAGAGGCAAGAGTCACCAAGGCCGTCTCCAAGCCACACGAGGTGGAGCCAATCATTCCCTGTGGAGGTAAGAAAGTGTGTGTATGCACCTGCACTAAGCTAAAGGCTCAAATTAGGATTTGCGATTCTTTCCTGCAGGGAGGGGGGGCAGGTTTACAGCTTCATTAAAGACTCACCTTTCATTTACTGTTTTTTCAGGGAAACCTCGTGCAAAGGAAGATAATGACAGAGGGGAGCAGCACAAAAAAGACAAACAACAAGAGGAGCTCTACGGAGCACGCTGGGCTCTGCCCTCTGTAAAATATTATTTATTTACTGGATAATAATAATATAATCTAATAATATTTAATAATGATTGGGAAAATAATCTCAGTCATCTAGTTCATGAAATATCTAGTTGCTGGCAGCTGGACTTGCTTGACCTTACTGGACGGTTCACCTCTCATCCAAGAGGCTTCCTCTGAACCGTCTTTCAGAAACTTAAGCAAATCTAGCTGCCTCCATGCAGCACTTAGATAATAATAATAAACAAATTAATACTACTACTAATAATAATATAAATATCTGAGTGTTATACTGAGGCAGCTGGACTTGTTTGACTCTTTTAAACACATTTCACGTCTCATCCAAGAGGTTTCTTCAGTTCTAACTGGTGGGGAGTCGCAGGCTTTAAACCCTGTGTGGCCGTCAACTCTACAGAGTCGCTGAGGTCACAAGATCCGAGCTTCAGAGTCGCCAGGTTACATGTGAGTCGTTGACTCACCTGGCTATCTTGTGGGTTGTCGGGGTTAGCTGGGTCTGGGTGTAACCCTGACAAACCACATGTTGGACGGGCGGGTCAACAACGCCCATGTGACCCTGTCCACTCTGAAACTCTGACCTCACATGTGACGTCAGCAACTCTGTCGGGCTGATGCTCACACAGGGTTACAGCCTGCCGCTCCCCACCAGTGAGTTAGAACTGAAGCAGCCTCTTAGACGAGACGTGAAACTTCTTAAAGAGACTTGAACAAGTCCAGTTGCCTCCTTTAATAATAATAATAAATATAATAATAATAATAATAATTTTCTCTTCCATTGTAACATAGAATAAAGTTAATGTCCTCCGATGAGGGGGGGTGGTGGCGGGTTAAAATTAGGCCTAAAATAAAATAAGATAAGATACTAAATCAAATCTTTTTAAATTTTAAATTTAAGAAAGAAAGTTTTGTTGTTGGCTCAGTTAGTCTTCCTCTTGTTCTTATATTCATTTATTTCCAATGCTCTTCATATTTTTTACCTTTGAATATTTTGTATTGTGAAGTTGTTCAGTCATTTTGTGATATTGTGTAACAAAATGTTCTTATAAAGGCTAAAATTTAACTTGTGCTGTCTGTACTGTTACGTGGAGCTTTTTAACACTGTGATGTTTCTGTCTGTTGTAAAGTGATGTGTACATATTGTATATAGTTAAGATTGCATTATTTGTGTTTGAATGAAAACAATAAACACACAACTCTTGTGGTGTAATAGTAACACATCCATCCATTGGGTGGAAGATTCCAGGTGCAAGTCCTGGCGAGAGTGTGTTGGTTGTTTGTCAGATCACAAATGTCGTGCAATCGTCGCAGTCAGTCAGTTAATGTGACAACAACAGTGAGTGGCCGACTAGTTACATGATGTTTGATTTTTTGTCTTTAAGTAGCAATTTCAGCTTTGATTTCTTTGTGTAGTTTGTGTTGATTGTTGGTGGTTCAGATTTCAGATCTTTTGTTAATGCACAGTGTCCCAGTCTTAACTTTGTCAGCACTGTTTCCTCCCTCCCGTGTCCACTTCCTGCCCTCGTCACTTTGCTACTGGAACAGATGTGTCTTCCTTTCCCCTCTCCCTGCCTCCTTTCTTGTCAGGTTTGGTCAACTTTTCCCCTGATTAAACTTTTAATCTTTGCTTTACTGATGCTGATTTGCATCTTTTATGTAAAGCTTTTTTTGCCAGTTCATCCACCCTCTCATTCCCCCTCACCCCTGCATGTGCTAGAACCCACAAAAACTTTACCTTCCCTCCCCGATTTGCTATTTTTCTGATGAACTGAAGGACTTCACATACAGTAGTGTATCTTGACGACTGTTTGAATTAAATTTTTTTCCACCCATTTTTTTGGCCACCCCAAAACTTGTTGCTCCTGTCTCAGGTTTTTAGCGCCTTCTGTGTAAATCAGTAAAAAATCTTTATTCTCTTGTATTATGTGACAGTTAAACTCATTTACCAAATCTACTTTATCTTTTTTTCTTTTTAATCTCTAACAAATACCATTCTTTTCAGGCCATGTAAGCTTCCATGGAGCCACCACAAGGTAAACTACTCAAGGGCTTATCTTCAAGTTTATCACTCCTTGGTCTTTTGCAACTTCATTCCCTATCCACCCATAGTTATTTCTCTGGCATCTTGCATTTTCCAAGCATTACAGCAGCACTTCTTTAGCTGGATAAGTCCTTGTGTGTCTATGGATTCACACAGTAATTGGCCATCAGCTGCTTCCTCCTTAGTTCTAGGGGCATTTCTCCAATTTCTACTTGTAGGGCAGGTGCTGGAGATTTTGAAAGCCCCACAACACACCCTCAATGCTGGCACCTGACCTGAATCTAACTTGTCAGAGATTCGGCTGCTCAGTTATGAGCTATACCGCCATAATCCAAAAACAGGTCTAATCAAGGCCACATACGTTCTAACAACACAATGTGCTCCACATTCCCTCACAGCCAAACATCTCATCACAGTCATTTTGCATTTTTACTCTCCTTTTACTCCCCTAATATGATCTGCCCTCGATTGTTGTGAATCAAATTGAACTCCCAAAAATTGAAACGTTCCAGCCCTTTCCAAATTATACTTATTCATCCTTAGCTTCATTCCTTCTTCAGTTCTTTGCCTGGTGAAAAATGTTGTTGGGGATTTTTCCTCTGAAAACCTACAGACCCAATCATATCCCCACTCCACCTCCTCATCACTTGCTTCCTGGACTTTCCTGACTGCATGATTAAGACATACTTTTATCTTTTCGAGTTACCACCACACCGCAGTATAGAAATAACCCAACTCAGTTTGAAGTAAAAACCAAAACTCATAGCATCAAAATACACTCGCTATGCAGAAAAGCCCATTTCAGCATTATTTTAGACCAGAGAATTTAGTCTTCTTTTCAATCCAGTAGGCGGCGGTAATGTATTATGTGGAATGCAAACCGCCTCCAAAACCGACGAAGAAGAAAAGAAACGGAAGCTAACTTCTCGTCACACCCGCCTGGATGTATGTGAAACGGATTGAAAGAGAAATAAATATCATATAGATACAAAACTTTAGAGTTGTGTACGCATTTATTGGTTTGCACAATGAGCGGGATACCAGGGACTGCTGTCGTCCAGGTCACCAACCTGTCTTCGACTGTGAGCAGCGAGCAGATGCGCACTCTGTTCGGCTTCCTGGGAGACATCGAGGAGCTGCGGCTCTACCCGCCCGAGTAAGCGCACCCTGCCCTGCATGTCCAGCAACGAGACACCGCGGATCTGCGGCCTTGCTGCGGTCCTAACAAACATGTACATTTGTTAAAGTAACGGAAATAATAGTCACCTTTTTTCATATGTGTATATATATTGAACAAGTGTACATGTCAAACATTTTCAAAATTAAAAAACATTTTCACAAAAAACCTTTACGCAAAATTTACACAATTTAGTAATACGTTAAACAACAACAAGCTAGAGGGCAACATCAAATTTGAAGAGACAAATTAAAATTAAACGATTACATGTAAAGTATAGAAATGATACTTTAATAAAATAAATCTAAAAGATAAAATAACTCAAATAAAAGCACACATCATAAGTTACCCACTTGACAGGCAACATACGTTTACAGATCTTATGGCTTTCTTGTTCTGACCAGATTTAGTAGTTGTTATATACCCTCCAAAAGACTTGTAAAAGACAATAAAAAGGAGTATTTGGCTGTTAAATATGCATTTATGTATATAGAACTTGGCCAGGATGATCAGTAAATGTATGATATATGCCTGTTCCTGTAAGTTTGGGGTTTTTTTGGCCATAGTTTAAGAATTTAAGCATAACATGTTCATAAAAAAAAGTGCAAAATCATTGTAATAGCAATGCCAAAAAAAGATGGGGTATGGTTTTCAAGGCTGAGCAGTATAAAATGTACAGTTTATATTTATATCACCCTAAATTTCTTGAGGAAATGCTTTGCAGGGTAAGATATATGTAAAACTTTAAATGAAATGTCCCCTATCTTATAAGTAATGAAATATTTGTTAGCCAAAGGCCAAACTATTAACCTGGGAAAATTTTTGTTAAAGTTACTCCAATGTGTAATGACATGTCTTTGTGACAACATCATTTAGAGACAGAGAGCATATAACTCTATTTTTGTTCTGTAATTATTGAGTGAATTTCCTCAAACTGATTTCTCATTCATCGACCCAGCACGTCCTTATACTGACGCTGGCCATGCAGGTCCACCCCCTAGCCTGACAGCCATACAATACAGCCCATGGGAGTCAGTTCCCTGACAAAAGACAGATATCTCTATTACCAAAGTTTAAATCTATTTTCAGCTTTTTTTCATCAGTGGACTAAAACTTTGTGGACATCTGTCTTGTTTTTGTTATAAAAATGCAGAAAAATTCACTCTTTCCTTGAGAGGTACATCATTAGCAGAGGTTACATCACAACTTTTTAAGGCAGATAACTTACACTTACTTAAATGTAGACAGAGACCTGAAACTTTTGAAAATACA
Source organism: Naso brachycentron (assembly GCA_029874485.1). Lineage (NCBI taxonomy): Eukaryota > Metazoa > Chordata > Actinopteri > Acanthuriformes > Acanthuridae > Naso > Naso brachycentron. The sequence continues at coordinate 22,387,355 of JAQFJA010000011.1, read as the reverse complement.
TCAAAAATTATGATCACCACTTTAACCTGCTTAGCATTTTTCAAGAACAAAGCCATGTCATCTGCCCACTGGTTTAATGTGATATCTCTGCCAGTGACATGTAAAAGCAGCGTAATTGTCATTATACAATGAATTGTACTATGAAATTGCGAGGTTAGAGTGGAAGGTTAGTACTGTGCTGCTGCGACTGGGCCCACCGCTACATTGGGCCAACCTAACCTAATGCATGTTTTGATTTATAACCCCTGTATTACTTCGCTGCGCTTCAGTAGCCCATTAACATGCCCTCGCTCACTTCCCCTCAGGGAAATCCCCATCGCCATCTTAAGTGCCTTTCCATTAATCTGTAAAACTCAAGTGAACTTCATGAGATCCCCCCTCCAAGGGCTGAGTGATCGAGTCAGCTCCGATGTTCACTCAGGATGCGCATCTGGACCAGAATGCATCGCGTTTTTGTGTTGTTTCCTGTTGGAGCAGCATCACAGCATGGTGGGACAGACGATTTACAAATGTATGTAAACAAACATTCGCATAAAGCAGCATTTCCTCCTGGATACGGTGTGATAGGTTTCACGAAGTTCCTGAGGTGCACTTACAGCTAAAGAAACTGCAGATGCATGATCCATGACAGCAGCACGGTAGGAACCACAATGCTGGCAGACAGTTACAGAAGTATTTTCGAGTGACACACATCTGTCTGTTCCATTCGTTCACCTTATATACCCCTCTGGCCCTGCCCAACCTGCCCTTCAAGTAGCCACCCACGTGACGTAATACTGAGGGCTGAGGGAAAGTGAGCGGGGGCATTTTACTAGACTGAAACGCAGCCCTTGATTTGGGTGTAATAAATAACTAACCCACATTTTTCCTGTTTCTCTTTCCTCCCACAGCAATGCCCCTCTGTCTTTCTCGTCCAAAGTGTGTTATATAAAGTACCGAGACCCCTCCAGTGTTGGTGTGGCGCAACATCTCACCAATACAGTTTTTGTTGACAGAGCTTTGATAGTAGTGCCATGCGCGGAAGGTGAGTGCAGCTCGTTTCGTGCAAAGACATAAAAATAAAATGTGTGAGTTGTCTCATGGACTTGCTGTGGCCTCATCCCCTTTGAGTCCGAGCGTTCGGTGTTTTGGTTGAATTCTGGGTCGTTGTTTCTTTTAATGCACATGGAAAATTGGCATGTTGTGCCACTGACTAGTTTGTCACAAGCATTTGAAAAGGTCGTATCACTTCACTTAAACTCCAACGTTAGCTAGCTAATTTCCTTTTCCGTTGGTGTCACATGGTGGTGTATTATGATAACTTCAGAGTCATGTTGAATGTTTTTGAAGCTGCAGAATTTTGCATTATTTACAGTAATTAGGTCACTGTAAACACTGGATTCTGTGGAACAAGCACCATGTGTGTTTCCCTTTACAAAGCTGTCATGAATGTTACTTGTTTCATGAAAATTACAAAGTAAGTCCATCATGGCATCACAGCTAACTGAATCCCCTTTCTCTCTCTCTCTCCTTCTCTCTCTCTCTTTCTTTTATTTTGTTGCTCCTTTTCTTTAAACAATTTCTCCCCTTTGGTGCCACTGTTGTTCCTTTGTGTACAGTCAAAAAATGATTATCACCTCTAACTTGATGCTTTTTGTCCACGTGACTTGGTGCTGGATGGCTACTGAGTTTATTAATTTGGTTTTGTATGTTTTTTCTGTGTGATTATGTGTGCATATCAGATGACTAGACTGGCCCAGCTGTTACACTACACTAGCCTGAGTCAGGCATTGTTTTCCAAGCCACTATCCCCGATCGGGCCAACGCAGCCTTCAAGGGGGAATGTGACCAGGAGAATAGCCCGCTGAACCTTCCAAGATGGACACCTTGTCTCTTTTTATTTATTTTTCTTTTCTTTTGGTTTGTTTCCTTTCATACTTTCCCATGTTGTCCACTTTCTACTGTCTCTATCTAGAAAACTGCAGTATTGCTTACAGTATATCTAGCGTTGTGTTTATATTTGTTATTTTGGTTTGTTGTTTTGATTATTGTCCAACCCCCACCCCCTCTCTCTTTCTGCTACAGCTGCAGCTTGTGTGTGATTGAATTCTGTCCAGGTTGCTACGGCATACCGGTGGGATGTGTATCACACATGGGATGCTAGGAGGATCACTAACACTTTACTCTCTTGTCACCTTATCCTGCGAACATAGTGAAGGGGCTAGACATAATACTATTGTATTTCTGGGCTCTACTTACTGTTATATTACTAGAATCCTGTTTACAATTTTCGTCTGTGCTGAATCTGTTGTAAAAGGCAACATTTAGGAGATCTTTTCTCACGTTACATCACAGCTCTGATAGGGATGTTTAGTATGTAATTTAGAGATGTTCCAATACCATTTTTTCCACCCCGAAACCGATTCTGATGCCCAACTTCCGCATCGTACGATACTGAGTACAGATCAGATACCAGAGCATAAAAAGCATAAAAAATTTTTACTTTTACTTTGACTTTACGTCTGTATATTACTAACCCTGCATTGTTGTATGGCCTCGCTCAGGTTACATCCTATGTAAAACATGAACAAATACATAAAGAGAATGTGAATGCTTACTAAGTAGAAAACAAGTCAAATATATCGAGGAATGAAGAACAATTCCTTTAAAACTTAAGGTGCAGTCATAATTAAGTTAAATAATGGATTTAAATAAAAAACTATAAAACATCTGTGCAACAGCAACTTAAAAACTACATTTTTGGAAAATCAAATCCCTACCATGTCACCTTTTTACTGATGGGACTTCACAGCATTAGTTATTGCCAAATGTAGACATTCTGTTAGCGCTGTAGTTTGTTTGGTCACTCTTTAAAATAGTAGTTGACAGTGACAGCACAGCGCACTTCCTGTGTACTGTTTTAGAGCGACAGTGACATAACGTCAGTCACAGCTAACTGAGCTAAATGGAAAGTAGCTGGGCACCTTTCACAGCTGATTAGTCACATGGTATTGGATTGGTGCACAGACTCGGTGATACCCATACCAGCGTTTTTGGTGGTTTTGGCAGCATTTTCCGATAAAGGTATTGGTATCGGAACAACTCTAATTGAATTACAAGGCAGACATCCTTAATTCAGCGTCACTTTCTCTTTTAAATCGTGACACATGCTCTATTTTTTGCGTCGTCATTTGTCTTAAAATATGTTAAGTAGCACTAGAAGAACTTTTCGTGTTAGAAAAATGGTAATTCTTTCTCAGTGAACTGAATTTGTGGTGATGTTGTCTCTTATTAGACTTATCGTAGCCATCCTCCTCCAGCAATAGAAGCAGCACATTTTTAATTCCAGAGTGGAATGAGCAAAATTCCTAACTGGTTGTTTTGATAGCTAAGTCTTGGCTAACATTTCCTACAGTTCTTAAAATTGTTGTTCTTTTCTGTATCTGATGTCCTGTGTGCTATTAGTGATGCAGCCATTGGGGTTGTCTTGTGTTGCACACCTTTCCAACACTGCGAAACGATCGCCCCCCACGGAAAAGCGCCCATGCTTGATATCGTATGGTTCATGACCAATATGTTTCCAGTACAGGTGACCCATGCATCAAAGTGTTGACTCATTCTCTGCATTGTGTTTTTTTTTTTCTTTCTTTCTTTTTTGATCTATGAAAAGAGAACAAGGACAAAATCAATCTTCTTTTGTTTTTGTTTTTTTTGAAAAACGTTAAAATTTTTCTTCATTGAAAATAATAATTCAGATTGACTGAGAAGAATAGTTTAATGAAAGTAAGGATGCTCGGTCTCCAGTTTGCCATGAGTAGACAGTAGAGCACTTGTAGGCTGTATGGGGAAGTGTATGCTCTCTTTCTCTCTAGAATACAGTGGGCTAATTGTGCAGACATAGAGGAGACAGAGAGAAGAGTCGCTCTATTGCCTTCACTAACATCTCTTCTTGTCCTGCAGGCAAAATCCCGGAGGAGGCCAAGGCTTTGTCACTTTTGGCACCTGCCACTCCAGTTCCCAGTCTGATTCCTGGTGGGGGGCTGCTACCAATTCCTACTCCCGCCCCTCTTCAAAATGTGAGATAACATCCTCTGGGCTGCAAGATCGTGTTGTTAGTTTGTGTGTCATGTTCGTAAAACACGATTGTGTGTGTGTTTTGTACCCGTGCAGCTGAACCTTCCCTTAGTGAATCGGCTGTCAGCTGGTCTGGACCCCACTGCATCACTGCACTCCCAGCCCCCCCTCATGGGAAATGTGGATCCATCAAAAATTGATGAGATCAGGAGGACCGTCTATGTTGGCAACTTGAACTCACAGGTAAGATAATATGCAGTCCCTTCTAACCTGGCGAGTATTTACAACAGCAGGGTGATGTACTTGGGATTGATTGAAAAAATGTAACTTTATTTTATTAATTTTTTTTTTATTCTTTACTGACATTTTAGCCTCTCTGTATCTTTATCAAGAGTGATGCAAAGGTCCAGAGTTGAACCCGACAGATTATCGACCAATATTGGCCTGTCAGAGATGATTAGTATTGACATATAATGTTCTACTATGAGTGCTGATATTTAAACTGTCTCTTAAGGCTGTAAAAAAAAGGCTTGGACTAGCGATTAACAAGACTAAATAAAAACCTAGTATATGGCTGGACTGCATCTGATTAGGTAGTAAATGTGGTTAATGGTAGCAGATAAAATTACAATCTTATGCCATTTATTTTAAAAAAGAATAGATAAAGGTTATGAAGGCAGTTGCAAGAGGAATGTAGTCTTTAAGGTTTGGACTAGTGATAAAAAATGTTGTGATTACGTAGTCTGTCCAGCAGAGGGCGATTTGTTATTTAGTAATAAGTGAAGTGTTTATAGTGCACTGATGTTGGGAGTAAAGTTTGTCAAAATGTAAGATATTTATTACATATCTTTGTCACAAGTATTTAATAACCACATTCAGCCAATGTTATACTGGTATCAACACCAGCCCCCAAAATTTCTTAATCTTTACTGACATTTTAACCTCTCTGGACCTTCATCAAGAATGCTGAGAATGTCAGTAAAGATCTTGGCAAGAGCAGCGTGCTGAATTTTCTGTCCTTTGCACCTGCTTCAAAGATAGTTTCACATGTGAACATCACAGAAAAAGTTTTTAGACAACAAAGGAGATCTGTGACACACAAGAAAAAGATAAATCAAGCTGTGGGTACACTTACAATATTTAATAGGATCAGTTTGTTGTTGATTTGGATCAGTTTGTTGGATTTTTTTATTTATTTATTTATTTTTGGGACAATAAGAAGAATGTAGAACATCACAAGACTTATCCTTTAAATAGCAACCGCCTCCATTGTTGGCAAGCAGTTGGTTCCAGCACACATTTTGCAGTGCGCTGCCTCATCTCAGACCTTCATTATTCTGGTTAAATTACAGTCTTACTTTAAAATCCTCAGACTTTAGTAACTCTGGGGAAGAGCATGTTGGCTCGAAACGTCACTTGTTGCTATATAAATCCTTTAATGGGAGCTTCCAGGTGTGTGACACCTTCATGTTTTTTTTTTACAGTTGAGTGAGCTGACTCACAACCTGATTGAGTAAAAACCAAGAATTTACAACATGAACCAGTCGTCATTGATCAAGCAACGCTAGAGAATCAAAGGGTGCACTCCGAGTCACATGTTTGATTTTCACCTGTAGTACATACTGCAGCTGCCTTTACAAAGCACATACTGTTTGCAGACAGTTGGGACATACAGCCTGGTCACGACAGTGCACCTTGAACTTTGACTCTGATGCTCCTACATCTGTTGCAATCCTAGCACAAAATTTTAGAGTACAAGTTGAGCAAGAGTGCTTTCTAAGCCATTCTAAGGTAATATTCATTTAAATATAAATTAACATTTGCATACCTTTATCTGTTTGACTTTGTGTGGCAATAGTATATTAATATATTAACTGTACACAGGAGTTACAACACTTGTGCAGTACTTACACTTACATGCGCTGTCATTGCGGCGTTGTCAGTCTGTCAATCAGCTGTAAAATGTTTGTGCTCTCTCGACTTTGTTTGTGGGTCAGAATGGCCAGAAAAGCATGCTAGCATGCATTCTGCAAAATCTGACTGGATGGAGTTGGACATCCTGGTACTCCTGGCATACTGCATTTCACATACAAAATCTTTTTCTGGCATACTAAACAGTAAGGTAGTAGTATGGGTATTGGAATGAGTCCAAAGCTTTACATTCTGTAGTTTTAAACATCATATCATTAAGTTCAGCTCATCTCTCTTTCCACAGACCACCACTGCAGAGCAGCTGCTCGAGTTCTTCAAACAGGTGGGAGACGTGAAGTTTGTGCGGATGGCTGGAGATGAAACGCAGCCGACGCGTTTTGCCTTCGTAGAGTTTGTCGAGCAGGAGTCCGTCGCCAGAGCTCTGACCTTCAATGGAGTCATGTTCGGAGACAGACCCCTAAAGTGTGTATATTTTGTAAAAGATTATACGAGCAGTACAATCTCATTAAGATGTTCTAAATCAGGGAAGATGTAATTTATTTGCTCTGAATATGGTTCTTAAACAAACGCCTGTACCTTTTTTTTTCTTTCTCTGTCTTTCAGGGTAAATCATTCCAACAACGCTATAGTAAAACCCCCAGAGATGACACCACAGGCAGCTGCTAAGGAGCTAGAAAGTGTGATGAAGAGGGTGAGGGAAGCCCAGTCTACGATTGCTGCTGCTATAGAGCCAGGTACAGCATTTAGATTTGCTGCATGTGTCAAGGTCTCAGTAATGAAGTAATGAAGTCTTGTTGCATTCTGATGCTGAGACTACTCGTCTTACTCTAGCAGACACAAAGAAACGTTCCTCCAGCCGGTCTAGAAGGTCACGGCGCTCACATTCACGGTCGCGTTCACACTCAAGGACGCGCAGGAAAAGATCCCGTTCGAAGCACAGGTAGTGTGTTTAGAATTCACTGACTCGATGCTCCGATTACATGATTGTGATTAAGTCCAGTCAGTGACATTTTTATCCTCCTGCTGGAACAGACCACCACAGAGGACGTGGCCAAGAAGTGACTCCCACAGTTCCCGAAGCAGCCACAAGAAGCGCTCTCGCTCCAGAGACAGGAGGCGCAGTAGTAGTCGCTCAAGGTACGTTGGCGTGAATCTACCAACCAGGACAAATGTCGTTCAGCGCCCTGGAGCTTAGCTGGATGTGCAGGACAATCTGCTGTAGTTTTATACAAAATATTTAAAGATGTACAGACTCATTTCATTAAAACATAATGTCTTCTTAATGGAAGCTCCTGTAATTATCCTTGTCATTCCTGCTTCTCAAACTAGGGGTCACCAGTTACTTAATGAGTCTACCAGCTGCCTGAATTCGGCTGCTGCTGTTCTGCATTTGGCACCTCAGGGCAAAAAAATATCTTAAAAACTGTTTCATTCAGTAAGGTGTTTCATATATAACACATCTGCACATCAGTGGATTTTTAATCACTTCTCTGAACTCTTATGTTCATAAAAGGCAGTGCGTGCACACTGTGCTCACTGCTGCTTTACAAGGTATCTTATATTGTCTCTAAAAACTGTATTTAATGTACTTAATATGTTGTGATTAGGGGCCACAGGAGGAGGAGTAAAGATCGGTCCAGGAGCCCTCGGAGGAAAGCCAGATCACCCACACCAAAAAGGTAAATCCAAAATATCTCATCCTCTGATTTCCTGTGAGATGCTTGGATGTAACTTATCTTATTCCTGTGTTTTCTGGGGGATTTACAAGTATGTGTGCATGATTTATATCAGTCATTTTGTGTCTGCGAGTCTGTGATTATTTTTGTCAATGTGTTTGTGTTTGCATTTTCTCAGAGGAAAAAAAGACAAAAGGAGGGAGCGCAGCAGGGACAGAAAGGAACGATCCACATCCAGGAAAAGGAGCCGCAAGGACGAGGAGAGGATAAAGAGCAAAGCCAAGCTGATGAAGGTAATGAAGCTCACACTTCCTCCCTGAATAATAACACTCCTCTTTGCAGATACCATAGTCTGCTGATTAGTTTCTCCCGACTGAATAGACAAAGAGGCTGTCGCACCGCTGATACTTTAAGAGCTGAGCTTTATCTCGGTAAAAGACCTGTTACGCAGGAAAATTGAAGTGAATCTGTCAGTGTTGCAAAAGAGAGGGCCAGTTCTGCTCCTTGCCTTTTGTAGGAGGAAGACATTATTGGTGACCTTGTTTTTCTTCCGTACCTCTTTATGGCTACATTTGTAAGCAATTTTCTTAATTTCTTTAAACAGGCGTCGCATATTTTAATTTTTAATAATGCAATCACATTGTTACTGCACACTTCACCCATCGCTTCCTCATTCCCGTCATGGACGTCGTCTTTTCTTACTGCTGATAGTCTGATGTACCGAGCTTTGACTTATTTATTTTTTTGTGGTGATCCATCTTTCATTAATTGATAATATGCCTTGTTTCTAAAGGACTAAACTGTCTTTTCAAATTACCACAAAAAATCTGCATCTATATTAATCATCTAAAATTGATAAAAAACATTATATGTTTGCAAATGTTAGATTTCTTCCCCAGGTATCTTGTTTCTTAGAATGTTTTAACCTCTTTCAAACTTGAGCATCAAAACGTGTGATGACCTACTTTTGCAAGCTTGCACGCTTACAATAAACCAGATGCTCTGCGATAACAGGTGATGCATCTTAAACTTATCTCACTTCATCTTTTGCTGCTGATAACAATCTACACATTTTACAACATCAGCTGAGAAAATGTTCTCCTCGAAACCGCTGCAGTTTCAAAATGTGCTGCAGTGCAAAATCTATACAGCCCGGTTACATAGTTCAGTTCACACCTTTCTGAAGTGATGCCTGACATGTAAAATCTTTGAATAAAAATTCCCTCTGTAGTTTTTTTTTTTTTAACTTGCATTAAGTTTTATAACAGCTGCTGCAGCTGACACAAAAGTAAAAGCATCCATACAAAACTGAAGTCGGACGATCTTTACCAGTGTATTACCGCCCTGTTGAATCGCTGATGCCCAATTCAGTTGGTTGGTGGTGGAAGTGATGCATTGTACTCTACTGACACATGACATACAACACGTGTTTCATTACAATATGAAGGCCTTTTTATTTTTTTATTTTTATATATTACTGTTATTTACATATATTTGTACTTAAAGGTCAGGTTGGTCTCGAGTTTGGTCTTGAGAATAATTCAGCTTCATGTCTGATTGGGGGGGGGGGTTGTCAATTCGGAATAACTTTTCTATGTCTGACAAGAGGGACCCCCCTTGGCAAATCAGCTGAAATAAATTATTATGAAAAACTTTCGGAAAATGCGTTGTATCACGCACGGTCGCATACTATGATTACTGTATGTGCAGAGGAACAGCAACTGAAAACTGTTGCAACGGAGTTTTTTTAATGTAAGCTAACTAACAAACTAGCCGGCTTTGCCGTTTTATATTGCAAGTAACAGTAAATTAGTCGACTT
>JAQFJA010000011.1:22357334-22374803 GCA_029874485.1 Naso brachycentron | reverse complement strand
ACAAATATCCCATGAAGGAGACAGTCAAACATGCTAATTGATAAAACGACATGATAAAGTGAGCTAAGGAACTAGCAAGATCTAAGATTTAACAGAATAGATGCAGTGCAGCAGTAATATGATCTTGCCAGATAGTGAGCCTGCACTGATGTATGAATCTTGTTGTAACTTGTTTATAAGTGTTCACTAATGATTTATAAGATAATTATAATCTAATTAATAACATATTTTTAAACATTCATAAACCTTTATAAGGGTAGATTTAAAGTGGTACCCATTATCATGATGTATTATGGTGACAGAAGATTGTAATTACAAATGATATAAAGGACACACCTGCCAACAGGAGCTTAAATGTTTCAGAGTCTGTGCCGTGTATATTGGCAGCTGTGCAATTGTACTGGCCAATGTCAAATGTTCCAGGCTGAAGGATTTGGAGTCTTCCAGAGCTATCCCAAAATACCCTGCAGACAGACAGGGACAATTTGTTGTTTGTTTTTTAGTTTTCCATTTTAGTTTTCCTATCTATCTATCTATCTATCTATAAACTAACTAAATAATTATGTTATAAGGTCACAGAACTTAGTAAAATTGATTAGCACCTATAAGCACCTGTATGTTACCTGTGAGTTTTCTGCAGCAGAATGCCATCTTTGGACCAGCTGATTCTGGGAGGTGGGAAGCCTGTTGCAGGGCAGAGTATTGTCAGCGATTGTGTGGTGTTGGTAAGGAGGGCACTACTTCCAATACTGATATTGATGTCCCTCTGAAAAGGCATCAAAACGGTTTGCTGCTGTCTGATGATCCTTGGTCTGTTCACAGTAGTCTGCGATGAAAAGTGCTCCGACCTGTTGAGTAGTCTGTCTGTGAGCAAAATCAGAAATAAACACAGCAAAAGGATCAAAAGTGATAGATCTAGAAGTGAGACCAAACAAATATGGTGATCTGCCAATGTCATACACAGACACTTATTTTTTTTAACTTATCTCCTATATACAGTCTGCCGTCAAAAGGCAGGACCAGGCTGGCTGTGTAACATTAAAGAGTAAGGAGTTTTACATAAGTATACTTAAAGAATGTATATCTCCTTCAAACCTCGCTGAATAAGGAGCATCACTTTTAAAAGTTCCTAAAACACAGCATTTAACCTCGATGAGCTCGAAATCCACAGAACCAGCCTGAAAATGAACAAAATCTGAAAAGATTTTGTTAGTTTCAAAGGAGCACAGCCTTATAGTTGTCAGGCTCCAGTCAGAGCTGGCAAATGCTAGGCTCTGATTGGCCTGTATGCTTTCAAGTGCTGAACTTAGTGAGGGTCAATTGTGAAGCAGCAATTTAAAACTTTACTTACTCGAGCACAAATTAAAATGTGCAATTTGTTCAAGGATTATGGTTCCTTGATAACACAAACACTGGTCACTTTATACAGAGAAGAGTGGTGAAAGACAGACTTTGTCTCGGGGAAAATAAGAAGAGCATCTTAAAAAGTTAAACCTACACTTCACAGGACAGCTAAGATTATAATTACCTTTAGCTTGTCCTCTTCCTTCTGTTGTCCTGGTCCAGAACTGGTCCACAGACATGTGGGTCAGCATTGAGGAAATGAGTTCTGAGGCCTGCTCTTGCTGGATCTCTCCCCTGTCGCCCTGCAGGGTGATATTAATCAGCCTCTCAACCACCCGTGGCTGCAGTGAGGAATCCTGGACACCAGAAGGCAGCAGAAACACACTAACTCCAGGCCAGATCATCTCTGAGCCTGAGTAGTGCCTTTGACAACTAGGCAGCATCTTTTCCCTGTTAGTACTAGGGCTGGCAGCAGACAATCTGCCAGTGGACTTGCTGTCAATACCTATCAGTTGAAGGGTGAAGATGTCTGAGGCAGGTCCAGCAACACACTCGTACGCCCCGATGTCTTCTGTCCCCAGGAAATGAATCTTCAAAGAGCCAGATTTGGTGACACCGAGGCGAGTGGAACTGGGAAGGGGGCGTCCATCTTTGTGCCAACGGATGTAGGCTTTGGGAAACTCTCTGACAGGGCATTTGATGACCAGGGAGGTGTTGGGTAAGAGGTAGGCATGGCCACCAATTGTCAGATGGAGGCGTTTCACTTTGTGGGTCTGGATGTAGATATGGTGCATACCATTGATGAATGGACACCGTTTTACTCCTTCCTCATAGCCTCTGCGCTTTGGTGGATGTGGCACAAACTTCTTGACTTGGTTCTTTACCAAAAGCCTCTTTGCATCTTTCTTGAGCTCTGATGTAGTAAATACGTAAGTGAGAGGGTGTTTTTGTCATAAGGACAGTTTCTCAAGTTTATGTCTAAGTATATATATTGTTTGAAACTGTAAATGGTCCACAAAAGTAGAAAGAAACACAAGCACAGTAAAAAAAGATTTAGTTGTTGTTCACAAAAAGTACGTATAAAGCCCACTACACAGTTTGCAATTTTTACGGTCTTAAAAGTTTACTGCTAGCCGGGACTTCTGGTTACACAATGTGGTGTTAAGACACACGCTGTCCGAGCTCCGGACAATTTTATTCTTTTCATTTTATACCATTTATCATCACAAAGTGTTTCATCTTGAACAGTTACTTTACTTCACTTTGCAATTCAATAGGCAAAATGAACAAAGCAGGAAAAGGTGTCAGTAAAGCCAAAAAATCGGGTAATAGGGCTGCTAGCAACATGGCAGACGACGACCTGGCATCACCACTGACAACTGAGATGCTTGTTCACCATCACTACCATCTTACCCAGTGAGCCCTCTCCGCCAAGGTTTCCACAGGCCTTTATGCTTGACACAGTCTGCCTTAGTTTGTTTATCTTTATGAGATATACATACTCGTGTATACACATCATAGCCAGAGAGGAGACTTAAAGGAATAATCCGGCGTAAAATGATCCCAGGGTCTTTTTCTGAATAGGCACTCATCAAAGAAGACCTCCAGAGAGTTTTTTTCGCTCATGGACCTGTATAGGGTTTGACCGGAGCAAAGTTACAGCCCAAAACGGCTAACGTGCATTGAAATGGCTTACACGCTTACAAAACCGGCTCTTTTAACAACTAATACTGCTCAAAATAGCACCATGCGCCTTCAGTAGCAAGACTAGGGTCTCTACACATAAAACCAAGCATCAACAACTTATTTAGCATACCGGGAGGTTATTAAAAACTCAGAAGACTTACCTATCGTCGCCCTCGCTCCTCTTGTATGAAAGCCCGTACTAGTCAATCACCGAATTAATCCAAAAGGAAGGAGCCCGGTTGAAGATTTCTTCCAAAGAGTTTGCTGTTTGTGGCAGTTTGGTCCAGTTTAAGTTGATATTATTTCCAACCACGTAGTGAATAGTTTGTAAAATAGTTTGTAGAAATCTTCAACCGGGCTCCTTCCTTTTTTGCTCTGGTCAAACCCGATACAGGTTGATGAGCGAAAAAAACTCTCTGGAGGTCTTATTTGATGAGTGTCCGTTCAGAAAAAGACCCTGGGATCATTTTACGCCGGATTATTCCTTTAATTGTTGAAAATTAAGTATCTCTCGGTTCTGGGCTGCTGGACAGACACTTAGAGAACATCACCTTGATCTATAGAAATGTGTTGTTGTCATTATATTCATACATTTGACACATTTAAGACCAAATAACAGTTCTAATTCCTAAATAGTCTAAATATCTACACATTGCACTCCCTCCTCCACCTGCTACTCCCTCCTCTGCACTGACATTCAATAACAAAAACTAGCTTGTTAGCCCTTTTAGATCAAACTCAATCAGCGAACACTGTAAATTGTGTCAGGGTCAGACGTGGCCATTGGTCTTTTGTTATAAATTGACTAATAACTTGTTTACCGCGTTTGAGACTCTGCCAGACTCAGAAAAGAGTTTATTGTCTTATTGATGGAGCAGTTTTCTTTCAGTTCATTCTGTGTTCTGAACCGTGTTATGATGATTCAAACTCGGAACTTTTTTGAGCCACTTTTGAAACACACTGAAAAAATACCCAAAATGCCATTATTTAGACTGATATTGCGATTGCAATATGATTTGTAATGTTAGACAGAATAATCATTTTTCATCATTATTCTTATTTTCATTGAAAAACATAGTAAAATGATTATGGTGTGATTTTTGTAAGGATCTGTACTGAAACAGATGTTTTCCTGCGTCAGAAGATTTTGATGTGTAGGCCAGGACAACTCTGCAGCACAACATTTGGTTGACATTGTATTTTAAAACGCACTTTTTTCCTTGAGCCCACTACAGTGTAAAAATTTCAGTAGTCCATTATTTGATTTTGATTAAATTTCAACTGTGGCCCTCATAGACAAACTGTGTTTTATAGCCTAAAGCAAAGTGAAGATGAGCTGTGTTTGCTGCTGGGTGGGGCTTTGCTGTGCTTAATAAATGAACAGTGACTCAGGTGGCACACTGAGATGTCAGCGCTCATTTTATCTTTCATTCATGTCAAGGCAAGAAAGAACCAATAGGAACTTGCTGATTTGCCCGAGAGATTTTTGAACAATTTCTCAATGTAATTCCTACTTCCAAACAGCCAGGTGTAGCTGTTGACAGTTTATATCTCCACTTAACCATCTGTCTCTATCTGATGTAATCCCATCAGGGCCGTCTCTGCAACTGTCGCACATTGCATCATTGGTCACTTGTGTGTGTAAATATTTGCTTCTGTTTGACAATGTTTAACTCTCTTCGCAGTGGTAATGTTCCTGTGGCGTGCCCCTAAATAAGCAGCCATTTATTGCAGCAGGCAGCCAGTCAGGGTGATAAGAGGGACGTCCAGTGTCACTGTATGCTTTGTGCCTAAGAGGATTATCACAATCTGGTTAAGACCCTTTCAATCCTACGTTGGACTGTGTCTCTCCTGGATCCATCTTTGATTTTTGACTCTTCAGTTTGCTTTTTCCTGTGCGTGCACGTCTGCGTTTAATCAACGCCGCCTGTGATGACTGAAAACTCAAAGTGATACAGGAGCTTAAATTTGTTGCAGCCTAAACAAAATGTCTCTTGGTCGCAGTTTACCTGTGTGTCAGTGCTCTTCATCGGAGGGAAGCAAGGTAAGAAACTCCAACACTGACGCTACTGATTGGATAAATAAGAGGGAGGGGATCTGACGTTCCTGTAATGACTTTTCTTTCATCTCAATTTGCAAGTAAGATGCAAATAAATTGCTTTTTTGTTTTTAATTCTCTTTAAGCAAACATGCTTATATGCAAACTTAGAAATGTCAATGTAGAGACTTTTATCATTTTAATTTGGATGTGCAGTTAGAACAGATTAAGTTTACATCCCTACTTGAAGACAAAACTGAAAATATTTCATGTTTCGTCCTAAAAAATCAGACCACTTTCCCAGGAAACAAGTGTAAAAAGCCTGCGTGGCTTGTTTCACCGATCCAGACTGGTTCAAGCCTGGTTAGCTTGGGATCATATAATTGTTTCATAAGAGGTTCAAGACACTGTGATGCCAATATTAAGTGTTTTAACAAGCAAAAGTCGTCCTGTTGGCAGCTGTTTAGTGCTCACTGACGTAATAAGATGTGACAATAGAGTGACACAGCTGAAATACTATTTACAGTAATTCACAGAAAGTTTAATTGTTGAAAGGGTTAGTTCCACCTCACCTGAGATGTGAGCTCCTTTAATACTGTAAAAAACCGTCACTGACAGAGACATTTAATGCTTACTACTTATTATGTCAATCAGTTTGTAACACAAACGGCTTTACAGTCCTGTTGCTAATGAAGTTAACTAGCTAGCTAACTACCTCCTACGTACCATACCAGTAATGTTCAGAAACTACGTTACTCCGAATCTACCTGTCTCTCTCTAAAGCTGTCCGTCTCTCCTTCTGTCTTTATCTAAATTTGTCTATTTCTGTTGCTAACTGAATCGATCTTCTGCTCTGCATCTGCCTGAAATGTCAGTTATGATTGACAGGTATTTGTCATGATATGATCGGTGAAGATTTGTTAATTCTTCTCTATGTAATCATTCCACAGATTTTCTTTAACGTGGATTAATAAATATAGACTTTGATATAAGAATACATTGTTGGCATTAATTGTTAAGTAGGTGCACACTATGAACGGGATATGATCCAAAAGGATTACAAATGCTTTTTTCATCTGGACTTGATTAAGAAAAAATGAAATTAAATATAGACTGAACTGTCAATATAATACATATTTATTAAAATGCAGCAGTATCTGTACATACAATCTAATGTGGAAGCTACAATTACTAGATTTATTTTCCAAAAGGACTGATAACCCTAACGTTAACCAAAATGCGACTGTTGCACTAAAGCCTAACCCTGAACACTGGAGCTGGACAGATCAGTTCACTGGATCGTTTTGTACCCAGGTGTGGATGCAGGAGTCGGGGCTGCTGCTGCCAGATGAGCAGCCGCGAGCTCGACTCCACATCTGAAAACATCGCAACAGATTTGCAAACAGACATTATTTTAATAAGCTGAAAACATATAGGAATCTACATTGTTAAAATCTTACAGCTAAACTAAAAGCAACTTTTAGTCTTCTTTATCATCTGTGGTCCCTTTTCTTCCGAGACAAAGGGGTGTCCAGCCCTCCGCACTCAACTTTTTGACTGTTTAAGCATCCAGTTACTCATATTGCACGCTGCATTTTGACATAATTGTCACTGAGAATGTACTGCTGCACTCCTGCACTCAAAATAGCAAGTGTTGCTATGAAAGTACACAAACTGAGACACAGCAAGCATCAGTGTAGCATGTTGCGTAGCAGCCTCTTTCCAATATGTTTAAGCTGCCAGGGGGACCCACTTCTTTGTAAAAACACTGACTTAAGATGCTTTACGAACATGCTAGTCCAACAGTTTAAGTTTGTGCCTAGCATATTGCCATACTTGGTAACATGAGGTCAAATAAGGACCCTTTAGCTGTGATATAATCACAACATACCACAGCTTGTCATTAGCTGTTGCTTTAGTTTACATGAGTTTGGCTCAAATCAGATTGATGGAAACATTCTGTCTCTCTATCACTGCTGAATCAAAGACACAAAAACAACCCGAGCGGTCATGTGGTCACACAGCACTTAGGATATTTTCTGTGGTCACTTAAGTCGACTTGTTCCAGTATTTTCACGGTGGAAATCCTGGACGCACATCATGACCAAATGTGATCAGATGCTGCTTGACCTTTGGCCTGTCAGTGTAAAAACAGCTTTTGGTTTTATGGAATGCATAAGTTTTTAAGGCTCTCTGCTGAAAATACAGGAAAACATGATTTCCTTTTTGGAGGAAATAATGCACAGGTTGTTCTTTACATGTAGAGAATAACAAAATGTTCAGATGGCCAATGGCTGAAATTGAAGAGGGAAAGAAGTACTGTGTTGTCCTCACTTTGGATCAAGTCAACACAGGAAACTGAATTCCCATGTGACGCCACGCAAAATTCAAACACTCAAAGCTGAAGATTTTCTTAAGCTGACCAAGGAACAGTGAAAGAAGTAAAGTAAAGTGACCACTGGATGTCTTAAATGTGGAATTCCCAGATTCCCTGGAGTGTTTTTTGGATTGAAGCCGTGAGACCTTCAAGTGTTCTGCTTTCCTCATGAGTAAACACTGAGACCCTCAGTGCAGCGAGGAAGAGAGATTCAGGCCGGGCTGGAATTCGGGGAGAGTTGAAGAAGACAGATGTTGGGTGATGAGGTCGGAGCTGAGTTTGCTCTGCTGCAGTTGAAAAGATGAAACGTCTTATCTCAAGAGTGTAGAATGTAAGCAAAGCGTGAAATGACCATTGCATCATATCATCACACCCGGTGTTTGTTTCAGTCTTTGGCTTCTGCATAAAAAGGAAATGCTGTTTTCAGTGTTTGCACAAACATTAACAACAGTCCTCCTCATACATTTCTTTAAACAAACCCGCTGACCATTCTTTCAGCCCCTCCCCCGAGCAGAGATGGCCAGTCAAAGCTTGGCAACTGTAACTGGGCACAACAAGCCTGTCAAGCTTTGGATTTCTCCACATGTTAAAGCTGAGTACAGTGAGTACAGAGGCTGCTCTTAAAGAGATGTTCAGCATGGAGTAAGTTTGGAGAGTGGTGCCATTTTTTATTTAGAACATCCAAACTTGTGAATCAGTTAAAAGGTTTCATTAACTCACTGATTACACCTCATCTGAAATCCTTTTCTCTCGTAGCGCTAAAGAAAAAACAGATTTTTCCAAAGGACTGGGCTACATTGCAAAAACACGGCCACAACATTTTTGTCCATTTTGATCAATGTCAATATTTATAAAGATATGTAATTTGATTATGCCAGTTTCAAAAGTATCCTGATGACTGAAGCCTGGAGAAGCTTAAAATATATATATGTTTTTTAAAGACCCCATGAAATAAAATATACTTTTTCCCAGTTTTAATTCTGTGTCCATGTGTTGTTTATGTATCTCATGTTATATTCCAAGTACATGCTGAAAAATTTTTTGTGTGTATTTTTACATCAAAATCTTTTTTCCTCAGTAGATAAAGTTTTTAATTTTGTGATGACTCAAGGCGTTTACACGCTGAATGTGTTATTTTCGCGCAATTAATCCGCACATCACTAATATTTTTTGAACTGCTGATTGGGCCATGAGTATTTTCATGCAGAACACCAGTATCATTTCGAATCAAAGTCGATTTTTCCGAGCTTTCTCTCTGCAAACAAAGGCATCAACCAATCACGATGGTTGTGCGGAACAAACGAACATCCGTCTCCCGCTGTAGAGCGAAAGTTTACAAAGCCAGCGCCATGTTTGTTTTACATAACGACCTTGGCCACCTAGCAAAGACTGTTTTCATTTTGTGATTACGACATGTTGGGAAGAATGGGAGCCTTTAGTAGGAGTTTGTGTTCTGATTCTACACTGACACCTCAGAGGGATTGGAGAGCTTCTTTCTGAACAATCATTGATTATACGCGAATTTTTTTATCAGCATACATTTGCAGGACTCACTGCCTAGTGATGGCCACTGCTAACAATCCAACAAGCTAACAGACAACAAAAGACTTGTAAGAGGGGTATTTTATCTTCATTGTTGGACTTGTAGTAATATGGAAAGTGCCTTTAATGGAAAGATAAAAACTGAATTGTAATTGTTTGATGACATCTCACTGTTAGATAGCAAAAAACAACCACGGTGAGGTGAGATTATATAACAAGCACCGCTCTGCCGTCACTGGTGGACTGCTGGACAAATCTATGGGAAGTGACAGATTTTGGCTTATTTGATACAGTCTGTGTTGAGACTTTCTCATCAAAAATATATTTTTAATACATGAGGAAATTCTTGAAGATGTTTCTCTAAACATGGTCAGTTGGTTGTAGGATTTTAGATGCATGTTACTCTAGTTGTTATTAAAAGAGGATATGATGGGGAAACAATGGCAGGGAGAGCGATGAGTGAAACAAAGGCCAGCAAAGGTGTAGAGCTTCTCGATGTATGGGGGTCTCTCTTCCTGTTTTACTGTAAATGTGTACTCACTGTGTCTTAGCAACCGATGAAAGACACTAATAACAATGTGTTCCCACTTGTAACAGGTTCCTTTCATCCGTCTCAGTGAAATGATAAACAACACTTCCTTACAAATCCTTCAAAGGGAATTAATATCCTGTCCTGTGAATACGTTTGCTGATTCTCTCTTTGTACAGCTGCTTTACATTTATTTTTTTAATGTGGAAATTGTGACTTGATTCTCCTCTCTTCCTTTGTAATGCTAATTTGTAAAGTGGACCATAATATATTCCATATATTCAACAGGGAGAATACTGAAAATCGTGTTTATGTGTAGCACTTCTGTTGTTTTCCAGCCAAGCTTGTGGTCCGGTAGCGTAGACAACATGCAAGTATGTGAATCCCACAGAGTTTCGTTTGACTTGTGCTGTTGGAGTTTTTATTACTTGACCTTGCGGACGTCGTCCCTGTGTGCTGCTTTGCTTTTTCTGCCCTTTCATCCTTGCTTTTGTGCAGGACGTGCAACTCTTCCTGCTGCGCTGTCCTTTTGTTTGTCAGTTATTTGGGAAGCTGTTTGTGTTTCACCAGTTGTGTTTCTCTTCTCTGTAGATTTTAGCCTTTTCGTCTCCTCCAATGTATTTAGTCTTTGTAGTCTTGGCTAGTAAAAGGTCGACAGCAGGTTTGGAAAGACTATTGAGTGTTTGCTCTGCTTTCTGCACTATCAGTGTATCCACAGTATACTGGAACGGTTCCGTCTGTGCATTGCTGTGTTTACTTTCCCCTCTTTCCTCTGATTCTTCAATAACA
Organism: Naso brachycentron; assembly: GCA_029874485.1. Taxonomy (NCBI): domain Eukaryota; kingdom Metazoa; phylum Chordata; class Actinopteri; order Acanthuriformes; family Acanthuridae; genus Naso; species Naso brachycentron. The sequence continues at coordinate 22,364,498 of JAQFJA010000011.1, read as the reverse complement.
GCCTCTTACCGCATTGTGCAACATTTGTAGGCTCACTGGCAGCCTAAAGTTACTATAGGCAATATAGTTAATCAATTTTGGAGCTTGCTTCAGCTTTATTATGAGTGTCAGCTCATTTTTCAGCTGTCAGGCCTTCAATTTTACAGTTTCTTTCTCTTTTGCTGCTCTAATAGCTGCAGCAGGCTGCTGTTTTCGAAAAACCTCACTGAACACTGTACGTGGTCAGCACCAAACAGCAGGCAGACACAGTGAGAGTATACTGTAGCTGGTGAACATAGTGGAGCATTTACAGGCTAGAGTCTGATATTTCCCTCTGGAGTTGGTAGAGAAAGAGAGCAAACGTTGAACTTATTTTACAAGAGATGACTCCAGATGGACACTCATGTTGCTCCATAGCTGCTGAATAGATTCTAACTTGTGAGTATTGCAGGATTAATGCTTGAGACGAGTATAACGTATTGCACTTCTATGCATTTTGGACTGGCAGGAAGTAGTGAAAAGGGGGTCGGGTGTCAAGTTTCAAGCTAAACGGATATTGTGGTTAACATGGTACTGTTGATCACAGGGGCATCAGGATGTGCAATCTGGATGTGCAATCTTATTTACAATCAATGTGATAAATTTTTTTTTGTCAACATTAGATTCAGTATTCTCAATCGAAAGTGTGATGGTGTAACAGCAAATAAGCAAAAAAAACAACACAAATGTAGACATAAAGTGTCTGGATGCCACTCCTTCAGATTAAGATTGCCCCATCTTTCCGTTAGTAAACACAGCCGACTTTGTTGTTGTATCCACCATCTTTGTTTCACTTGTTTGCTGTCTGTTCTTTGCTTTGACAACAAAGCCTTGTTGGTACTGTCCACTGTGTGTGAAGCTGAGGGTGGAACGGGGGATGGAGGAAGGAGGGGCAGCTCAGGTTTGATCTCTCTCTCTCAGGAGCTTTTTTTGAGGCTCTCGCTGCAGGGAGAGAGGAATGGTAGGTGAAAGGTGGCGAGCTGCTGCCAAAGCTGCAATGTGTGCGCGACCTGCTGTGTGCACAGTGAGCAAACAGAAATTGGCTTACTGCAGAGCTCTACATGTAATCAAACAGGCATTTAAAGGTCTCACACCCACTTTTAAAGTCAATGCAGATGTTCTGAACGAGCAGAAATTTGACAAAAATCCTCCGATGCCTGAACTTCATGTCAGCAGCATTATAAATTACTTAAAATCAGATTATCAGGAACAGGAAATACTGATTTACTGATAACGAGGATGACAGTTTTATATTACAGATAAGCTCAGCCAAACAAAAAAACAGATCAGACTCTGACCAGCTTTGGCAGCCCTCCACAGTTGGCTCAAATTTCTGTTTTGGTGCATCGAGTGAGTCACGAGGATGAAGGCAAAAGGTTGCAAGGATTTCAAGGTTTTTACAGTTGAGTTTGCTTGTTGTTTGTTTAGGGTTTTACATGCTCTGATTGTACTGTAAGATGCCTTAGTTATTCTTTTCTAAAAATAAGCCCAGTGGCCTCTGTCAGGAGAAAGGAAAAGAAGTTACTGCTCCTCACATAGGCCTGTTTTTCCCTTGTTTGAAAATATCAGTTTATTTTTATTTAATGTTTGCATAGTCAAATAAAAAGCAAATGTTAAACAAAATATTCTGCATGCCCCTAAAGACCGACTGCACACTGCACGTATAAAAACATACCACAGATGATAATCTTACTTCCGTTATGAGCTGAATATCACCTGCTGTTGATGGTGAATGTGATCTGATCCGATTTCAAAACAATCAAAGCAGAAAAAGGAAGATATATTAAGTAAATAAAAAGCTCTCTTATGAAAACGGTGAAAGGCAACAGAAGCTGAAATAATGTGAAGAAATTGTGCACTTTTGCAGTTTCCTGTGAAATGTAGAAATCACACAGCAGCTCTGCAGTCATATAAAGGAGCTTCAGACACGGGATAGGTTTTCTTACACGAAGGCCTGTCGTGATAATTAATATATCAGCTTCATGTACAATATATGGACATGACCTCGATAATTTTTCTGACCTTGATGTTGCCGTTTTATTGTCACCAAGTGATACAACGTCCCATCGCCACCAGAGCTCATAGACGGACTTTACACACGCTACAATCGGCAGCGTTACCCAGAACGACCCCAAGTAATGTTAAGAGGCTTTTGTGTGGGCAAAGACAGTTCAGCTAAAGACTGTAGACCTTTGTTTAATCGCAGTTTAATGTTTGACTGTTTGCTGCAACGTTAACAGACTGCTGAGCCCCATTTCACTGCTGGTTTGCTTCATGTTAGCTAGCATACTAGCTAATAGAAGCCTGAGGTGATAAACAAATCTGTATCAAAAACAGCGAAACGTTCAGAGGAATCATCTTCCAACAGCTTAGCCACGATAGCTAAGTTAGCCATTAGCTCGTAAGTGAACCAGCGTTAGCTCTTGAGTTTGTAAACTACACTGATCGTGGGCTGTTATGTTTATTTGGGATTTAACATTGACAACTTAACAAGCTCTATAAATACAACCTCCGTACATTTCAGTGCTGTCCTCCTGACCTCTCATTTTATTTATTGTTTTGGGTGTCTGTAATTGATACTTATAATACACTAAATACATCATTAACAATTAATTAAGAATCAGAGGTTAATTGGGGTGCAATTGCATTTTAATGCCAAATGATCATATTAGTGGCATAAAATTGTCTTAAAACGTTGATGAAAACAATGTTGTTTATTGCAATTATTTCTGGGACAGTATATTGCGCACCAAAATTTGTTGTCGTGACAGGCCTGCTTTCATGTACTGTGTGCTGTGATGGTTCACAGCGGTGAAGCGTTCAGGTCATAATGACCTCAGAAGGTCGTCAGATGGGTCTGGCTCCAAACGATGAAACAGGATGACGCAGGAGTTCAGCAATGATTGTTTCACAGTGTCACTCTAAGCAGCTTATAGAGGCCGTATGTGATTGTCATCTGTTTGCTTTAAAGTTACCTAACAGTGTCTTTATTTCTTTATTTCAATGATTAAACTTAGTTTATTTGCTTTTAAACACGTGGAGAAACTTTCACCCGCTCTTCATTTAGTTCTAATAATATAATTTTATTTAAACTGGTATTTAAGTTTAATATTTTATATTGTTGCAGGTATGTCTTAACAGCTGAGGGACGTATTACTAAAGTCTTAACAAGCCTAGACTTCACTTTATTTAAAATTGGGTCTTTATTTAAGTTTTTTTATTTCACTTTATTTAATTTACTTTTGTTCTTGTTTTTAGGAGGTGCTGTCAGAAAATGTGACAACCGGCATCACAGCGTCAGTCTCACAGCTGCGTGTGACACAGTCATTAAGACAAGGAACTAAAGGTTGTGCAACAGATCATCTGCAAGCTTTTACACTACATGACAGTCACTGTGGTCCATAGGATGCAATTCAAAGAACATCAGTAAATAATCATTTCGTCGAACATTCACACTAAAAATATCTTGCTGAGGCTGCTTGTTAAGTGCTATTTTCATGAATAAATAATGTCTGAAAACTGCAACGTAACCAAGTAATTTGAAACAGAAGTGCAATGAATTTCATTTCATCTCAGCCTTAACTGTGATTATTGGCAAAGTATCAGGAGGTGGGTGTGAATGACTCAGGTTGTATTTATTAAGTACATCCATACGAGCTACAGTGTTCAGGAACGGCTTATTTGTGTTTGGACATTCAATTCATTGTAATAGGGGGCCTCTTGCCATGTTGCATGAATTCCTCTTTTTTAAAAAGCTACTACTGAGGAAATGACTTGTTTGAAGAAGCAAAGTTCACTTCCTTCTCACTTAAAAAAAATAAATAAATTTCTGGTCGACCTTATTGTGTCTTTCAGTGTTCTGCCCAGGTGGAACGTTTTCATACAGAGTTTTCTGTTGTACTCTCAGTGGAAAAAAAGCAAATGTCTGCTGTGAGCACATACAGTACATAAATCTGCCCATTCTGCATGAAATGTAGAAATATAAATGGAGCAGATGCCTGAGTAAAGACAAAGCTGAGAGCAAGTGATTTACAAGATTGTAGCTGTGCACAGGGACGTGTAGAGGTGAGACCAAGTCCTCAGTCCTAAACTTTGAGTTTTACTTCTGAAAACATGTCGTAATTAAATCAAAACATCACAACAATATCAAGTTTCTCACAGTTGTGTAGCCGTAGTCATTTGTGGTAAAGTCTTTATTTGAATTTGTCAAGTGGAATGTGAAGTCTTCACAATTGTGAAGGGAGTCCAAACCATGTGACTGGTGTCCACACCTCTGGTTATATCTCTGTGACTGTTAATAGTATTGTACATTTCAAACAAACAATGAACGACACTGTTGTAGGGCTCCGGATTGTCAGCATCATGAGATCTTTGTCCTTAAGGCAGAGCTGCAAACAGTCAATTGCCCTGTGACTCTACATTTCTAGTTATGATATTGATTATTACTTATGACTGAGGATCATCACTATTACATAAAATTCTGTGTCTGCAGGAATGTTAAGAAAATGGATTCCTTTCTTTTGCTCGTACTGCCTGTCCTGAGTCTGTGCTGTTGTCACTCTTGCTCTATATTTCTGCATTCATGGAGAGGTCAGGCCACCCTGCAAAGAATTGCTCTTACTTGTCCTCGACAGTGCTGAATCGTGACTCATCCCTTAGAGGATCAGAGGGTATTTCCTTCCACATGAGGCTCTGAGCCTCATATATCTTCGTATTCTCAGGGAGGGCCCCTTCCTCGCCACCGGGCATTGTTATGCAGTCTGAGCTTCATGCAAGGACATTATCTCCAGAGAATTCAGCAGCCTGGTGCAATCTGTTGTGCCATATAATGCGGCATATTTATAATGTATTTCGGATCATCTTTGTTTCTTCATGTAGACGGTTGCATACTTAAACTTATTTTTCTCACTTGGACTGTATGGAAATATGTTTTGCAGCTCCTGTTATAATATTTTTAAAACTGTCATGGAGGTTCAGGGTCCTGGCTCACTGCTCAGACTGTCCTGTTTCCTTTTGAAAAGCTGAAACAGACATGGGTGTGGCATTTTTAAGTCTTGGATTGGGAAACTGATTCATAACCTGCATTTTGTGCTTAACTATGAGCTGACCGTTATTTGAGGACACCCTGGGAATCCCCCTTGGTTCGAGAAATCCCTTGAGGAGTAAAGTTCTCCTCTTCGCCTTGGGTTTACAGATTTCCAGCTTTAGTTCTCATAGAGTTCTCATTCATAGTTCTGTACTTTATAAAAAACTCTTATGAACTTCTATTTCACTAGATTTTTACCTTTTATCAACTGTTTAAATCAAACCAATAGGCAGACGTCAGTTATACGTTTAATTCTATCTGCTGCACAAAGCCTAAGCTCTAACAAAGCTCTGAAGAAGGAGTATTTTAGAAAAAATTGTGCGCAAATTGTGGCATTTAATGACTGACTTGCCAGCACTGTTTGAGTGTTTTTCTGCTGTACAGCACAGCACAGCACAGCAAGGTTAATCAATATGTTCTTATCCATCCATAAAAAGCTACATGAGGAGGAAAATGTGTCTTTATTCATCAGCTTTATTTTTTTAATTTAAAGCTCTGTGAAGATCTATAAAGAAGCTTGCTTTCATGTTTTTAAAATTTATCATTTCTTCAGCCAGAAAGGTTCAGTTGAGATGCAATCTCTCTCTTGTATGTGGTCGTGGTCAAGAAGGCAGCACAAGCAGTTTCATATTGAAACAGTCTCACATAAAAGAATCACATGGGAAACAGTAAAAAACAAACAAAACAGGGGCATATCAACAATGCCCACAACACATTCCGCTGAGGATTATGTAAGACATTGTCGTGCTTCCTTCAGGGCAGATTTTAAAAGATCTTTAAATGCATTCAAAGAAGCAAGTGATTCTAAAGTAATGTTGGTGTTTTGCACTTTTCCAGGCCCGTGGTGCCTTAAAAGAGCAAGTGGTTTTACAAAGCTTTATTTATGCACAGTTTCTCTTTGTTAAAGCTTTGTGTTTTGGTTAACAACGTAGACATTTCCAAAAACATGCACAGAAAACAAAGGAAGGCAGAGGAAACCATCTCTGGAATGTGGACCTCATTCTTATGTGGTTACAACAACCCGTAGAGAAATTGAACGCATCTTGTTTTGTGTCTTTTTCTGTAGTTGGACCACATCCTCTACCCTCCCTCCACATGCCTCCGGAAGTCCAGTAACCCCGAGTTGACTCATGGATTGAGTCCAGCTCTCAAGTTCAGACGACATCTCAGTGATGATGGAAAACACGTTCGAAGGAGGAGTCTGGGAGGAGGTCTCACAGGTAACAGTTCCATACGTGGTCTTCATGTTTTGGCTCATTCAGGCTGCCACATTTATACATGTAACAATGAGCGAAGCCGCATATCTGTGTTTGTATGTTTTCCTTTGGGGTCTGGAGAGTTGCTGCAATAACAGCTGCCTTTTTCTTGACCCATGTGATCTTAACTTCCCATGCAGTCGTAAATCACAGTCTTCCAACTTGGAAGACACATGGTAAACGAATAGATAAGAGCTTCAACACATATTGACCCGTGTTTCCGTATTCGATGAGATTTTTGTAAAAATTTTATGAATTTGCTGAATTTTAGGGCCCGACCCATAAGGGATATGTTGGCCTGATGCTGATACCGATATCAGGGGGTAAGAAAAAATTCAATATCCAGTTTATCAGCTTATTATAGGTACTACAGGATATCTTACATTTGAACAAACTTTATTCCAAACATCAGTGCACTGAACAGAGACCACTTCACTTATTAGTCGTGAAATAACAGACTTCCCTCTGCTGGACAGATTACGTAATTACACCATTTTAAGTCACTATTCCAAGCATTTTTTCTGGCCTCAGCAAACCGTTTCAATATCGGCCCATATTGGAGAACATATACGCTGATATCAATGTATCTGCGAAAGGTTGATATCGGCTGATAGTATTGTCAAAGTGATACATCAGTTGTGCCCTCATAATAAATAAATTCAACCCCATTCCAAAAAAGTTGGGACACAATGTAAAACTTAAATAATTTTTGTGATTTTTGTTTTTAATAATTTTGTTGTCACTGTCCTAATAAAATATTCAGAATAACATGTATTTACAAAAAATCAATGAAATTGATGAGAT
>JAQFJA010000011.1:22293768-22307062 GCA_029874485.1 Naso brachycentron | reverse complement strand
TGTTTCCAGCCAGCCAGAAATAACATATCCTTTCTTTTTTTGAAACACATGTGCAAAATAATAGTGTTTTTTAATTTTGTAACCATTTTATTTTGAAAAATCACTGTATACCAATAAAACAAACAATAAAATATTGAATTTTTGTTCACATTGTACCAGTTAAGCAGACTGGTTTCAGTATTTTTTTGGCTGGACCACTGGAGCAAGCAAGCCCTACAAACGTGTTTGTCGCTGAGTGAGTTACGCGACCAAATTTCAGGATTTGTCAGTCATTACTGTCAGCACTTCAGAAGTAATCGCAAACTATCAGTATGTCGCCAGGATGGCATTTCCCCAACTGTGGAGTGAGGTGGAGCAGTCTTACTAAGCGAGACAAGTGAAATCCCAAAATGTCTCCACAAACTGTTAAATAAACGCATAGATGTTGTTATATTGTGTTGTGATTGAGATTCTGACCCAACATGCATTGTGCACAGAGACAAACGTTTTTCACTTGAAATCACATCACATCATCACTGTGAGTAGACAGCGGGACCTACAGCGGTGCTTCCTGCTTCTTGCTGTTGGTGACAGACACTGTCACCCCAGTAGGAGCTGCACGAGGCATCTGTACAGACACACAGGTGGAGCCTGCTTTCCACTTACAAATTTGAATTTTTAAACTCATATGAAACACACCACATACAGCCACAACACAGTTTTTTGGTCCTGTAACGTTGCTGTATGGGTTGAAACGTCGGATGTTTCTCATCCACACTGAATGAATTTTACGTTCTACTTTTAGGAGAACGTAAAGTTACATGTATTAAATCAGAGCCGTTTACGTCATTTTCACTGTGACTTCTTGTTTGTCCGGTGGTTTCCCTAATGTGCTGAATTAAAGCCTGTCTCACATCCATAGATATGAGTAAAAAAGTATTGCTCTTGTAACTGCATCCATAACCTTTTTTTTTCCCATAAACAGCTTACAAATGTAATTTAATGTGCTACTTCAGTGTAAAATATCTATATGCTTTACCATCGACTACTCAGACCCACATTAACCATATTTACACACCTTATCCAGATGTGTTCCAGCCATATACTAGGTTTTCACCTAGTCTTGTTTACTGTGCAACAGATGGTCACATGAGTCTTTTAGGGGTCTGGGAAAACCTTTACACAAGTGTTGTGTTGTTGCTGTTTTTGTTTTTTTGTTTTTTGTTTGTTTGTTTTCGAGAAGTTGCTTGATAACATGTAAACTGGGATCTTGCTTCTTTTCTGTTCTGTGGCTGTGCAGTCCACAGAACGATCAGAGAGCGAGGAGGTAAACTTCATCAGAGAGCTGGTGAAGAAGATCCTCATAATCATCGCGCGGCCGGCTCGACTGCTGGAATGCCTGGTATGTTTCATATCATCAAACAGCCTGTCTGTACGTCTTTGTGGTTATTACTGTGAATGTAATTCTTATCTTCTGTTATTTAATAGGATAGGACAGATGCAGTAACGAAGGAGAAGCTGAACTTAGTGACGCATTTAGCCGCTGAAGAGTCACATTGCTACCTCGAGCAGAGCTGCCTCTGATTCGATAGACATCCTTTAATCCTTTAATAAACTGTAAACAACATTTACAGTGCTGTACACAAAAAGGCCATACACACAACTGCATACATATACAATTTTATTTTATTCTCTTTGACATGAAGGAATTGACCACATAATGCAACAGGAAACAACTGTCATAAGATTGGTTTTCTAGTATTATTTATATCACATATTTGCCGCTACCTGCTCATTTGCACACTTTGTTTTAAATTTTGTGTTTTGTTTTGTTCTTTTATGTTGTGTTGTGCTATGTGTATTTGTATTTCTGAAGAAGCCATTCAAATTGCTGATAAAGTAAATTAAGCAGTTGATTTATCAAACCTTCATCGGCACATGGAGACACATATCCTGCATTTAGGTGTTCAGATAAAAAAGGACAAGTGAAATGCCATCAAAATGTGCATTGTCATACTGAAGAGTGTTTCCTGTTGTGTCTCCAGGAGTTTGACCCAGAGGAATTTTACCACCTTTTAGAGGCGGCTGAAGGACACGCTAAAGAGGGCCAGGGCATCAAAACGGACATCCCTCGTTACATCATCAGCCAGTTGGGACTCACAAGAGATCCGCTGGAAGGTATATTTGTAAGCACTCATTAGGGGAAAGTTTAGTTATTTCACTTTTAATGAGTTTTAGTTCTCAATTTAAATATATTTTAAGGCCCTATAAATGAGTGAATTCCGTTGTACTTAACATTTAAGTGTCCCAGTTGAGCTCTATAATTTGAAGTTTTATTGATGGATTATTCCAGATCTGTGTATTCCTGGGGATACTAAGTTCAACTCCCAATATGTTTTTAATTCTATTCAGTGACTTTAATTTACTATTTATGTCAAAGTTTGATACTTTTATTTTACGTTTTGCAAATAGAGAGGTAAAAGGATGGTGAGGTTTCAGTTGTTTGCTTTTAATGTTTATCCAGTGATCTCCGGCTGCATTGTTAATTTTTCTCTCTATGTAACATGTATGTGAGGCATAGTAGTATAATTCTAAATTTGGGAGTTTAAAACCTCCTCCTACTCTTTCATTTTGAACAACAGCTCTGCTCAACTGATAACCTTTATTAGCCCAGACAAAGGAGGGAAGATTCAGCAAATCAGTTACTTTCTTTCTTCTACCCTTAAAGGGTTTGTTAAGGAAATAAATAAAATGTATTTCTGCAAGTATCTTGTGTAATTCCACCGAAGTGCTGAGTATTACTGTTCATGCCTCTTCAGTAATTAATTGGTGATGCATGCTGTAAAGAAATGAAGCTGTGCAGGGAACTAAAAGACAAAGATACTCTTGACTAATGTCCTGAACAGACTGTCTTTCTAATGACCCTCTGTCTCTCCAGTTTCAGTAACAAACAACATTCATTATGACTAATTAGAAAGGAATGGCCTCCCCACAGACCTTACACAGATCCACGCAGGCTGGCTCGTCAGCCAATCTCTCCGTTCATTTCCCCTGAGTGTCTCCTGTGTTTCGTTTGCCCAGCGCCGTATGTGCCCGCAGCAAACCTACAAGGAAGGACAGATGTTAAATAGCGGTGTAAATGTGCTTACAGGCTCTCTAGGGACGACAAACACCCCTCTGTGACATTATACACATGGACTTTGGCATGACTGCACACAAACACACAAGAAAAAAATAAGCTAAAAGATGCAAGGAGGATAATAATGAGCACTTTGTTCTGGAATAGTGATTTTCAAAATGGCTGTTAGACATGTTTTTGTGTTGCCACATCTGATTTCCACGCCATTTATTTTCAATTCAGATTATCTTGGAGTCAGCACCTTAAACCTAATAGGTGAATAAAGGCGAGAGTCTGCTGTTTTTTCTTTATTTGCTGATTTTCAGCATTTAGGTTACCTTTGTTTGGAAAAACTGCACTGCACAACATGTTCACAGGCTTCATTTAAAGTTTTGGACTCAAAATGCACTGACAGCTATTTATTTGCCCATTTAAACTGATGCACATTTGCTTTTATCTTTTTTCTTTCTTTTTCTGTATAGAAATTGCTCAGTTGACCAGTTGTGACAGCGGGATTGCAGAAACCCCAGAAACGGACGACTCTGTAAGAACTCTTAATTTTTATTATTTGTTATAGTGTTGTAATATTTTTACATTTAAAGCTTCTATTGAGGTTTTTTTTAATCAAATAAAGTCTTGAATCTCTGGCTTCATATTTATGACATTATTACATCTCAGGGTCAAAACTGCCAGGACACTGCAAATTAGCTGTAAGCTAGCAGTCAGCAGCTGGCGGGGAGGGTGTGTGATATGTGTTTGTTTTCAGTTCAGCCTCTGACTGAACTCAGCACACATCAGACTCTGGTTCTTTCAGTTATTTCCTACCCGTCTATTTGAACTTTTTCTCTGGTCTCTGTATATTTATGAAGTAAAGTGCAATTCCTCTCTAGTAAGCAGTCAATGAAGAGGGATAAATTTACTTTTTTACCCAAAAGCTAAAAAGAAATACTTTAAACTCCTCCTGACAGGAAAATGCTCCAGATCAGAGCAGAATCTGGTGTAACTCTGGGTGTTTAGAAGCTCTGGTCTTCCTTTGATCTCTACTGCAGATCACTAGCATTTGATTATTGATTTAGAAACCAAATGTCAGCTCTATGGACAAAAGTTTGAAGCTTAAACTGTTCTGCACAGCCGTAGTACTTGTCTCTCTTCTTGTCCTCAGTCTCAGAGCCTCAGCATAGCCTTGCGGTCGCGACGTAAACCCTGTGAACTAGACTTTGAGATGACAAAACTCATCAGCAATGGTGCTTATGGGTAAGGACATCTTATTATATTGAAGATTATTCTCTGATGATAGATGGTTTGTTGCAGCTTTAATAAGGAGACTTTTTGTTTTTGTTTCAACTAAACGTTATAGCAATGATCAACCCCAAATTTTACAGGAGCTGTTCTTTCCCGAGTTGACTGGTAAACTGTTTATTCCACAGGGCTGTTTATCTGGTTCGGCACAAAGAAACGAAGCAGCGGTTTGCTATGAAAAAGATCAACAAGCAGAACCTGATTTTGAGGAATCAGATACAACAGGCCTTTGTGGAGAGAGACATCCTCACCTTTGCCGAGAACCCTTTTGTGGTGTCCATGTACTGCTCCTTTGAGACAAGGCGGCACCTGTGCATGGTCATGGAATATGTTGAAGGTCAGCAACTAGCATTTTTAGAGCATAGTGGAGCAGCTTAAACAGTGCTTCCTGGATTCTGTAACATCAAATTATTGATTTTTACAGGGGGAGACTGTGCCACCCTGTTGAAGAACATGGGTCCTCTGCCGGTCGATATGGCCAGGATGTACTTTGCAGAGACAGTACTGGCTCTTGAGTATCTCCACAACTATGGTATCGTCCACAGAGACCTCAAACCAGACAAGTGAGAGCTCGCAAATTCTAAAGCAGCTATAATTAATATTCATATATTAACAATGGTAGCTCATTGTGTCAAACTACTTCTTTTGTTTTCTTTGTTTTGATAGCGACCAAAAGCAGCAGAAAGAACATATTGTTTGTTTAAACGGCTGCAGTTTATTATCATCCTTTTTGTTGCAAGTCAAACAGGTAACCAGTGCAGTCTTTCATGGTTATTACTGTCCGGAACCTTAACTGCCTAGTAATCACAGTACATGGCAATTAAAGAGCAGGCAACATATGGAAATCAAGCTAGCTGTAGCATGAGACTCCTAAGGAATCAACTCCATTGAAGTGAAGTAAACTGGTCCGTCTCAGCTCGACTCAAGCCGTCTGATGGAGTCGTCTGCAAGCTCAAAGCACATCCATTGTTTTAACAGCCAATCAGCTAGTAGTGACATCAGCTGTCAGTGAGAAGCACAACATGGAGCAACTAATACGAATGTGCGCTCTCTGAAATGACCCGTGATTGGCCGAAAGTCCCATCATGGTCTGAATACAAAGCCAAGGAGAGGTGCAAAAGTCTAGTGTTCTTTCAGACCACCTGAATCAAAATATGCTGAAAGGTTATTATGGGATTTTTGCACAATAACACCAAAAATAAACTGTCTATCACAGCTTTTTTTAAAAAAAATAAATTTGATTGATTTTCAAAGTGCACAACACCACCAAAAAAAGACAAAACAAACAGACAGACAAACAAGCAAACAAAAAACAAGAAAATTAAGACATGACAACACCTAGATCAAGACTCATAGCCATGAAACATTTTATAATGTGTGTAACAAAATTAGTATAATATAAAACAGCGTATTAAAAAAAAAAAAGGAGAGAGATCAACAGCATTCTGATACTATGCCTTCAGTTTTCATCAAGAAAAGATTCCACAAAGACAGAAGGCAGACATAATTCCATTCATTCCAGTTTTTAAGAGATAGGATTCACTCTAAAATTTAATCAACCCCTCTGTAGTAAATCTGAAATTTCATAAGGTAAATAAAAAGACTGGTTGCCAAATTTTTTGAAAATATATGTCATTTTCTTTAAACTTAGCGCAGAGGCTTTCCATTGGCAAGACCTTGTATAGTTCTCTGTACCACTGTGTTACTGTCATTTTTTTTATTGTCTCTCCCTCTCACAGTTTGCTGGTGACATCGATGGGACACATTAAGCTGACAGATTTTGGGTTGTCCAAAGTTGGGCTGATGAACATGACCACCAACTTGTATGAGGGACATATAGAGAAGGATGCCCGTGAGTTCTCTGATAAGCAGGTAAATCTTTTCAACTCGAGTGAGAGACAGTTTCCACTATGCAGTTTTTCATATGCCGCATCGTATTTAGAATATATTCTTGTGTACAGGTATGTGGAACTCCAGAGTATATTGCTCCAGAGGTGATCCTGAGACAGGGCTATGGGAAGCCGGTGGACTGGTGGGCTATGGGCATCATCCTCTATGAGTTCCTTGTGGGCTGTGTTCCTTTTTTTGGAGACACGCCAGAGGAGCTGTTTGGACAGGTCATCAGTGGTCAGTGTTGCCTCTGTTTTTTCTCAAATGATGGTTGTTAAGATTTTGTGACATCCTTTCCGTGATAATTTTTTGCCTCATGATGTCTTGGTAATGCTATAGTTTAGCCTTTGATGCTAACATCGCTAATTTAGGATAGTACTTAAGGTTTTCCTCAACTATTGCGTGTAAATTTTTAGCTGCGACCAGCAGCTCTATAGGTCACTCTGTCGGTCGGTTGGTTCACCAAAATTCCCCAATCATTTTGTGGCCACAATTTTCGCCCTAGGAGGCGGAAATTTGGCATGGAGGTCAAGTGTGTGTGTTTGTGAAGGTATGTTTTTGTGTTTACGCCACATAGCTAAAACCAGCCACGGTAATGGGAGTGGAAAAGTTGGTCATGAGCCAAAGGACAGCTGATTTACTGTTTGGGCCAACTGGCAAAAAGGGAGTGTGGCAGTGGGAATGAGCCGTAACAAAAAGGCGTTTAACTTCTAAACAGATTCATGTAACATGGACAAACTTTGTAGCAACACACACACACACAAACATGCACACACGCACACACACACACACACACACACTTTCAGTGGTCATGGCTTGCCCCAAACCTACACTTTAGCCACGCCGCCTTATTTTACTGAGCATGATGTGCTGTTTTTTCATGAGAAAATACAACCCTAAACCATTGAAAAAACAAAAAACAAAAACAAAAACCAGAGCTCCCCAAAAACGCATCACCAGGCAAACTTTTGCTGACTCCAGAACTGTTAATTACTTAATGTGCTTCCAGTTCCACTCTTTATTATTTCAGTCTCCATGTACACAAGCATTGTGTCTCAATTTAGATACTTCTGCCAGTACACATCAGTGTACTACACTGAGTACACTATGAACTTACTGGAATAGTGCTTTGATTTTGACAGAGTACTGTCATCTCAGATCTAACACAGCTGTTGTGCGCTTACCATAAATGAAAATTAGAATGTTTGGATGCTTCTTCTTTACTTTTTTCTTGCAAATTGCATCCAGAGTTTTCAAGCCACTTCTTTCGTAATGTGGGGACAAGACTTCTAGGGCCTGTGCGTGTCACATGTGCTGCAATTACACAGTTTGGCCACTATTTCAAAATTGGCTTTAAAGCATGGCGCACTAAAGCCTGGTTTTCTACCTTTTGAACAAAAGGAAAAAAAGTTAAAGTTTTCTCTTGTCATGCAACATCAATTTTTAAATATTTGTCTTTTTACAGTATAAAAAGATAAGTTTTCATTAAAGGACCATCTTTTCAGCAGTGAAATACATCTCTAAAGATAAAAATAAAATACGTTTTTTATTTGATGTTTTTTTTCTTCATTTAACTACAAGCATTTTCTGCTGCTTGAGGTGATTCCAGAAATGTCTCTCAGCCTCTGACGTTTGGAGTCTGTTGTACACATTAGGAGAAATTCCCAAACCTCACTCAGATATAAATAAAACATTCTAATAGTGACCACATGGAATTGGTTTACGTGCATATTTCAGGATTTATTGAAGTCTGAGATTTCCCTGAGGACCAGCAGCAAAACAGATGGCAGTAAGCAGATTCTGCTTGACTTTAAACCACAAGTGAAGTTTTAATATTGTGATGATGTTATTTTGTTCTCTTGTAGTCTCGCACCGACAGCAGGACACAAAAAAATCTTAATCTGGAAGTGCTTTTATCTTGTCAACGGTGTGGCACAGATGAATTGTGTTATTTGCTAATGTTGGATAACAGCCTCTCTCTGTGGTGTGGAAATGAATGGCATGGCGTGACTGATTCTGTTTGCTCTCAGTCAAACTGTACCGAGCCTCTGAGAGTGACTGTTAATTAAAGGGGCCTGAACATGCTGAAAGCATGCCACCGTGGCCTCGGGCCGCACATACATATTCATAGATCTCCCCCCAAATTTGATTAAAATGGGGGACAAACTGTGCACAGAGCAGACAATCAGCATGGCGCAGACAGGCTTTGCCCCCCTTTTCATCACTTATCCATGAGGATTTTCCCTAAAAGCCAGAGCACATGTAAATTGCCTCACTCAAATTATGCTTACACCTTAGAACCAACTTCGCTTTGTCTGACTTTGCTGGTGAAGCTATTTTCAACATTAGTGGGTCACAGTTAGGTGAGAATAATCCTCTGGATGAATCTGAAATGTTCAATATAACAGTAGAGTAAAAACAAAACATACAAATGCTTGTAATGATAATTTGATTGTTCTTCATATGGGTGGAAAATAAATTTCCACGGAGTCGTTGTAGCCTACATAGACAGTTATAGCATTTAGAAATCAGCTACTTGCTAAAATCCAATAAAAACCAAAATGAAATGCTGTGATCGTCAGTTTTCTAGCCGCCTAAAAAAATCTGCTAAGGTCAGTCTGTTAGTGTATACTCCCAGTGTTTTCAGTATCTTTTTGGATTGTGACAGTCGTGTAGTGTAGCCCCAGCTTAACATGACAAATTTGAGTGAAAAATGGCACCTAACGGCAGTGATAATCCCAACTAAAACTGCACAAAGTTCCCATCTGTAGGCAGTGAAAATGACCTGTGTCTGTCCTAAACCACCAACAGACAGCCTGGGTTAAATGCGTAGCAGTTTGTAGCATTTTAAAACAACAATAAAGAGCTATGAAACTCCTGCTGTTTATCTGCAACACAAGTTAATATAACAGGTCAGGGCTCTGACCAGATCACTAAATACAAACACCTAATTATGAGCTTTGAATTAACAGGGATTTCTTCTCTATTTTTCTGCAATTGAGTTTGCATTTTAATGCAGTTTGGGTCATTAAAGACACCCACTCACCTCATGAAATGTGTCTGGTTTGTCTTTTTATCCGTATGTTGCGATGATGATTGGGAAAAAACAAAAAAACACCTCTAACCACGTTAAATAATCGAACCAGATTTTTTTCAACCCCAAATCAAAAATTAACTGATTTAAACTCAGCTGGGCTTTGTATGGTGCTTGTATGTGGAGTTATGTTTTTTATTTATGATTCATGTTGTATTTACAGACGAGATCAACTGGCCTGAAGGAGAGGACGCTCCACCTCCGGACGCTCAGGAGCTCATCACCTTGCTGCTCAGGCAGAATCCACTGGAGAGGATGGGCGCAGGTACAAACACGAAGCAAAAGAAAGTGTGACATAACCAGAAACTCGGTCAGGACAAGACGAGCACAGCCGGTCCCTATAAATACTCATGTGACCGTTAGTGCCACCTCAGCACCACTCATTATTCCAAGGAAGAAATTGAGGTCGTCCAGCAGAATGGCAGTTTATCCTGCAGCCTCCTCACCTTTTCCTCTGATCAATTGCAATTATTTTCTTGGCCATCCATGAATCTGGTTCCGTGCATGATCAGGCAGCGTGGTCTATGAAAGTGACCATGACCTGGGACAACGGCCTTTAATCAAAGGGATGCATAAATGCGGTTCAGGGATAGCTGGACCTCGTCATTCATCTCGCTCTCCCCTCGCCGAGCTGCCATTCACAAAGACTCCCGCTATTCCCCGAAAGGTCACAGGCAGGAAATTGTGCTGCATAATTTATTGTCATGATATCAGGTTGGCCTGCAGCCACTAGGGAAAAGGAAAACATAGCGTAAGCGATTCTTCACCTCCTGTGTCTAACTGAACCAGTCACCGTCGATGCTCAATGTTTTGTGTTCGCGTTTTCTTCACCTTCGTCCAGAAATTCTATTCAGACTAGTTATCTGTTTGCATTTATTCCAACTGCAGGTGGAGCTGCTGAAGTAAAGCAGCATCAGTTTTTCCACAACCTGGACTGGAACAGCCTGCTGAGGCAGAAAGCCGAGTTCATTCCTCAGCTGGAGTCTGAAGATGACACCAGTTACTTCGACAGTGAGTCATGAAGCTTTCACTGATGTTTCTTTTCAGTTGAAGTTTTTTATCATCTTGTACATGGCCTTGATCTGGCCTTGTGATTTTCTTGTGTGGAAGCTTGCTTTAGCATCAACAATACAGGGTTTCAAATTGTGAGTGGCTGTTTTCTGCACAACGCACCATAAATCTTTCCCATGAACAGTTTTATACAGAGAATTTGTGTAGCGAGGCTTGCAGAAAAACTCTCAAAGTTCAATCATCAGTCCAATATATTAACAACCAATCTTGGAATAAATCTTTGCAGGTGTAAAGCTGTACACATAGAAACTTTAAAATAGAATTAACTACAACTCCCATGATGCATTTTGGCTAGAAGATGACTGTGTTTACAAAACTGGAAACAATCTGCAGCTTAAATCAATTTACTTTTAATTTCTCGCTGAGTTCAGCAACTTTGGCGCTGTGTTTGTTCTCTGCACAAAGTATTTTAAATTAGCCAGTGCTTCATGACAATGGCAGCAGTGGCTCATGGGTATTACAGTGTTAAACACCATGTATGAAAAAAATACACACAAAAGATGATTTCGTAGATACAGAGTTAAAATAACATAAACATAATATAAACCAATATGACTGTCATATAACCACCCATTTTCCTCTACTGATATCGTCTTGTAGTATTTATAATATAACCTGTAATAACTGAAATCATGTGAAATTTGAGCCTTTCATCTCTCCCAGCTCGGTCTGAGAGATACCATCACCTGGAGACGGAGGAAGAGGATACGAATGATGAAGACTTCAACGTGGAGCTGCGGCAGTTCTCCTCCTGTTCTCACAGATTCTCGAAGGTGCGTCCTTAATCCTCCTCATAAAAAAAAGTCTGACACTAACACATATGTATCATCAGTAGCACCAAAGATGTTACTGATGTAAATGAGTTGATGGCCTCATCTGTCCTGCTCGTTTTCTCATGGGAAAGAAAACATGAGCAGCAGTGTTTCATATGTAAATTTGTTCCCCCTCTAACCCTACAGTCCTAAACGTAGATTTCAGCTTTGCATATATTTTCCGCTTGCAAATCAGATCCATTTTTTTTCTTTCATTTTTATGTAATGTGGAACACGAGACACAATACAGTCATACAAGCTGGGAGTCATTGTCGTGCTGCATTGCAGTACGCTCCCCTCTCACTTCAAAACAAAGCATTACAGCGTCTCAGAAAGCGGCAGGGTGTCTCAGAGGAAGTCTTGAGCTACACTCAACCTTTTCCTCAGCTGAACTGAAAACTTCATGCCTGTGAGACATAATAAACTCTGCATAAACACAGCACAGTTTTGTACTCACCTCTTAATTGCAATTTTCTATGACTTTGCTAACTGCAGCATGAAAAGTATTAAGAAGAGTCACCCACTAGTTTGTGGAGTGCCTTTTCAAGCCTTGAGTTTGGCATTATGGTGGTTGCCATCTAGGTGATTTGGAGGCTGAAGTGACCATATTTGGGCAGAGAGGGCGGAGCTGAGGATATGCATTGATGTCAGTGACTGTGACGTGTTGCAGACAGCTAGCAGCTGTTGTCAATCAAAAAATTCATGCCCTTAATTACACATAACTTAAAGTTTTCACATTATTTAAATTAACAAGTTAAATGAAGTTTTAACCCTGCACAGTTGTCATTAATGAGACCAAAAAATAGTTTTGTGGTAGGTAGGTTATTTGTGCCATAAATTTGGCCATTTTAACATTGGGCTCTAAGAAGATTGACTCACTTTTATAGCCTCAAGTGGCCATAAGAGGAACTGCAGTTCTTGGTGCTTCCTGTTTTGGCATCAGTTTCAGCCTTTATCTGTACAGCTGAACAGCAAATGATGCATTTATTCCTCAGTCTTTGCAGCTTATTTTGAACCTTACAGTGTGTGTTTTCTAAACATTTGCATCTTTGCATTTACGGCGTGTTTTGTTTCTGTGTGGTCTTCAGGTTTACAGCAGTCTGGATTTGTCTCGTGGGCACCTGGAGGAGAAGGGTGAAACAGAGGGGAAGAAGAGTGAGAGCCCACTGACTGTTGACTCTCTCAGCTGGACTCCAGATTTTGCTGAATTGTATGTCTGCCTCTGATACACATACACAGTACAGAATGTAGCTCAGATTAAATTTGCAGTCTAGTGCATCATTTTTTGCCTATGCATCAATTCAGGTATAACACACAAAAAGAAAAGACGTTTGACAGAAAGAAATAGTAACAAAAATTTGATGTTTTTTATAGTGCGTATCCACTTTGGAGACAGAGGTAGCGGATGACTGTACATTTTGTCCATTTTCTCAGACAGTGCTGATTTACAATTTTCAATTACCTGAAACAGAAACATCACAAAAGTTAATAACCTTGAACTTTCTGCTTAATCTCTCACAGAGTCGAACTGTACGTGCGTGTAATAAGAACTGTATAACTCATCTCCTTCTACCATAGGCCATGAACTTATCAATCTGCATATTTTTAGCAACACTTGATTCTTACAGGGAATCTGTTGATCTCATGAGAATCTGTTCTCTCCTTCAACCAGACCGTCGCTGTCCCACTCGACAGACACGGACAGTGTGAATCAAGGTCCTCGGCCCAACCTATTACCAAAGTTTGCCATCTCAGCAGAGAGTGAAGGAGACGAGACCTCAGGCCTCGGCGACCCCAGCAAGACCTCCTTCTCCATTGGAGAGCTGCCACAGGATGAGCCTGACGCCACCACTCCAGGCAGCACCCACAGCGGAGCCACGCTCTCAGGTACCAAATTAAAACTGTAGCATACGACCATAAAATACATGTGCTTGGTTTTTATTAATGAACTGCATATGGGAGTACTATTGTAGCAATATATCTGTGTGTGCGTGCTTTATCATTTGTGTGTGTGTGTAATCAGATCTGTGT
>JAQFJA010000011.1:22273373-22285862 GCA_029874485.1 Naso brachycentron | reverse complement strand
GTGTGTGTGTGTGTGTGTGTGTGTGTGTGTGTGTGTGTGTGTGTGTGTGTGTGTGTGTGTGTGTGTGTGTGTGAGCGTGTTGTATGACACATTTACATGTTTCTAGGTCTGAATGTAGGCAATCATTTGCTAATAATTTTTGGTATTTTTGACATTAGCGTTTTACTTTTACGTCACGTGAATGTTTGGAAGTTTCGTTTCTGTTTCTCGCAGAATGCTTTCGTGCAATCAGTATGTCAGGGGCAATAGGGTAAGTAGCCTTACAAAGGTAATGATGTACTGTAGAGTCAGTGCCATAAAAGATTTTGAATTGCACTCTTACTTGTAGACTCGGAGGACCTGAAGTCTTTTAATGCAGTAGACCACATGATTTTTTGCACAGCAACTTAGCAGCTGTATCACGATTGTTACTGGTTATAATCAGATTGTTTTTAGGTTGGGTTCTGTGCAGTGGTACATGGCGGGAACGCACTACGTCCTGTGCTTTTCACCTAAAACTCTACAAAAAAAATACTGAATCATCTCACGGTTCTAAAAATCATAAATTAGTGAAGGGGCCTTAGGATTACAGAAAATTAAACTTTGCTGTTCTTAGCAAGACGTGGTGTTTATTCACATTCCTCTGACATCTGTACATATATTTTTTTGATTTTTATGCAATAGGGTGTAAATATGACAACACTATAAAAATGGGGATACATGGGCTTACATGATTGTCGTTTGTATTATATGTATAGATTTTGCAGTGTTGTTTGTATGCTCGATATTAGAGGATTGCGTTCTGCTTGATATCTCTGTGGTCTGAAGTAAGCTAGCGTGATGTATCTCGTCAAAGGCATCCTCTGCTTTGTGACCTTTCATGTTCCAAACTTAACTTGAAGAGAGAGGGTGAGGAAAAGGCATGATGGGTAACTGGGCTTTTTCTAAGAAATGTAGCATCATATAACAAAACTGTGAGGGCGTCAGCATTTCCCAAGAATGTCTTTATGTCAATGATGATGTATTTGCTGGCTGAGTTCGGCTTAAAGAGTGATGACAGCTTAAAATGTGAAATATCACGTTTGATCAGTGGGATGAAGCAGCAGTACTGCAGATGTTTTGCCAATAATTACTGCGGTAGATTTCTGAAGGCTTCGGTCATCATCCACGTGAGGAAGATGAGATCAGACAGCAACCACAGAGCGAAGGTTCTAATTTCAGGCTTCAGTGTCATGTGAGTGTTTGGATCTTAAAGCTTCACATGGTAAAGTTTTTATATGAGGAATCCTGATCATTTGCATAGCAAATAGAGTTC
Organism: Naso brachycentron; assembly: GCA_029874485.1. Lineage (NCBI taxonomy): Eukaryota > Metazoa > Chordata > Actinopteri > Acanthuriformes > Acanthuridae > Naso > Naso brachycentron. The sequence continues at coordinate 22,284,568 of JAQFJA010000011.1, read as the reverse complement.
GTGTCCACAACATACATTTGATGTTAATGTGCAAATACTTGGTACTACACGTATAGGCTGTCATATATCTGCATTCACTTTCTCCAACTTACTCACACACACATATGTGTTTCTAAACTGTAGATGCCTTTAAACTGCAAACCCTAAAGTTTGACCAGAAAGTAGCCTAGGACACTAAGTATGTATTACAGTATTTGTTCTGTTGTGCAGGCTATGTCAAAACAATAATATTGTCTAATACATATACTCTATAAAGACGAGTCAAAAAGGAAAACCTTCACTTAACATGACAGATTAAAGTTTATGTAAACGGCATTCTGTATCCAAAAAAATCAGAAACACATGAGATTGATCGCAGAGATTTTAATATTAAAAGAATCTGAATCTTGCATTAGTTATTGTAAATGTATTGCTAATGTATTTGAGAGAACAAATGCACCTTAATGTTTGTCGATATTCAGTTCAAAGGGTGAGGTGGACGGTGAAATTGCAACTGAAAACGAATCACTGAATTTTATCCGAACATGTTTTTTTTTTTTCCCCCACACTTTTTCTTTCTTGTGATGACTGACATTTAAAATCCTCGAAGCACATTCAATGTTTGTTTACAAAGCATCATGGATGTATATTTTGTATATTGTTGATTTGCCAAATCTATGTTCTGTGTCACAGATAATGTTGTTTATAGTGTGCGACTCCTTGCCACAAGGACGTTTAATAAGAACATTTGTTTGTGCTGTAATCAATGTCTTTCATACGTCAGATTCTTCTTTGTCTGCTTGTCTTTTCAGTTTCCCTATTTTTTTTCTCCTTCTGTGCAAAACTAGTATTATATGAACTTGCTTACGATGGTTTGTCTTTTAGAATATGTGCAATAAAAGTGTTTTGAGTTTTGTATTTTGCCCAAGGAAAGCTCTATGGATGTCATAGATGTTGTATATTAAAACAGATATTTATACTTCTAATGTTGCGTAATACAAAAAATAAAATGGAATTATACATTAATTTTTTCATCCCTCTTTTCATACATTGAAGGGTCTGCTTTGATAAGTAAAAAGTTTTGTCTTGAGTTGCAAATATGCTGTTCACAATGTCTGTGTGATATAATTTTCTTAAAGGTTCCTGAATAAAATTATATATGCATGCAAAATTAGAGCTAAAGTAACTAAATTAATCAGACAATGTTCAATAAATTGCAGATCTAAATAAAACAGTCAAAGAATCTAATGGCAAGGAGGAAGTACAGCCTTTATTAGGTTTAAAGGTCCATAGTGTAGGATGTAGGAGGATCTATCTGTACAATATGACTAAATATATGTTTCCATAGTGTGTTATTGCCTGAAAATAAGAGTCATGTTTTAATTACCTTAGAATGAGCCTTTTATTTCTACAGAGGGAGCTGGTCCTCTTTCAGGAGGTCCACCATGTTGCACTGTCATGTCTCTACAGTAGCTTAAAATGGACAAATCATTCTTTGGCTCTAGCGAGGGTCTTTTAAATTTTTCACAAGTTTTCCAGCCGTGGTAGATTCTCCTGCATTCTTTGAAGGAGAGGGAGACAAAATTCAGTCGTTCTGCAACTTCACCACTAGATGCCTTTAAATCCTACACACAGGGCCTTTAAATGGAGCAGGTCTGTCCTGTAAATTCCTTTTTTTCTCTATTAAAGTACCAAGAGACACAGTTCCTTTCAGAAAACCTCCTAAGAAAATATTCCCACATTACTTACCTGTAAAATAAACTATCATCCGAAGACTTTTTTAAAATTTAAACTATTTAACCAGGCAGGTCATTAACACATTCTTATTAACAATGGTGACCTGGCAAAAGGCAAAGCCTCTGAGGGGAGGAGGGGAAGGGGCTAAAAGAAAAAAAATGTACACAGTGAAAAGCACCAAACCATGTAAATATGTGACGTCATGAATAACATGGGAATACAAATAGCAAGACAACAAAACAACAGGGGCAGCAATCGCAAGAGAGACTGAGAATCAAGTATGAAACATCTGAGTTAGGCGGTATTAGAGAATGCTGAAGCACTTGCACGTATCAGTAAGAATGTCCATGATAGAATCCTTAAAAGCTGACTTTGAAATTAAGTAGTCCAGTTTGATTGTTCACCTCGTTAGTAACAATCCAAATGTTCCCAAGCCTCAATATCACTAACGCTTTAATAAGGTACGAGTTTGAGGTTTTAAAAATGTTTTTGTATATTTAGTTCATTTTGCACCTGCAATGTTTAAATTCCAAGAAAACCATCCTTTTGTCTTAAACATTTTAACTTGTACAGTATGATGCACAAAGAGGTGTATACAGAACAATGATGTGCAGTGTGATGCCAGCAGGGGGCAGTATCCCTCTATAGATGTCCTATTGTGTCACATGTATTCAGTAGAGACACAGAGGACTGGTGTAGTGTAGTTTATGCAAATCCTCTCAAGATTAGAATCTGTGACATTTTATACAAAGTACCAACTCCCAGCTTTAATCTGACTTCCTGTGGAGTACTCTGTTCTGACTTTATTATACATGGGTAGAATTCATAAAGACAATGCATGTGTTTTCTGTTAAGCAAGAAATTACCTAACATCTCTGCTTTTATCAGATGAGCCTACATGCACATTAGATCTTATGCTCACAGCAAATAAGTCCCTATTGATGTCAAGTAACTGTCATTTCGCATGATTACAGTGTTAATGATACAGATGGACCAGTGTCCATGCAGATTGATTACTAAGCAAAAATATTAAATAGAGTAATTAATGGAAAAGAAAAATCCTCTTAGTGTTTTGTCTTAGTGGAATGGGGTTAACCGTCTGCAGAGAGGGGGTTGTTGCGGGAGCAGGGAGAAGCTCATTCAATACAGCGAAAGAACATTGTGGTAACCAATTTATTATAATGAATTGGCTGTGAGCTTCATCTTTGAGTTGCTTCCCTGCAGGGAGCAATTTCCTCCCTCAAAACAATCCAGCCTCATGTTTCACGGCAGCTGTAGCCCCACATTGTCATGGCAGCAATGTACAAAATGTTAACGCCGTTCCTCTCAACTATGCGCTGTGTATTAAAATGCCAATCGTTGCCAGCATACTTAATATCTCCTCCTTAAACTGATATGCAGTGTTGAGTGATGTATGTTAAACATGGCACATAAAGAACATCTTGATAATGGCACAAAATACCAATCGTATCACTTTCATATGTCTCTACAGCATGTCAGCATATTTTATGTGTTACAAGGAAAGTAAAACAAAATCCTCTCCGTGCAAACCATTCTCCATCTGTGTTCCTTTTGTTGTCACCTTATGTTAGCGTGCAAACACGATTGAGAATCACGGTCTCATATGGAAGTTTTGGCACTATGCTTGAGCACACCCCCTCAACATTCAGCCCCATAAAACAAATAGCTTGTTATTCAGTGGATTTTTGAGATAATAAAATGTATCTTCATTGACCATCTGGCTGCGTCCAGTAGAGTAGAGGCCGGCTGGTTTGTAATCCATTACAGAAAGACTGATCAATACTAATGAGGTGAACAGCTGTGTGCCCTGTTACCAAAAGAGATGATGGGTTAAAAAGAGGGAAAGGCCATTTATGTGCATACAGACGCACATACACAGCTGAGAGAAACAAACATGCTAGTGCCACTGTGCTTTGTGCTAACATCATGCTAACATGTGGACGTTTAGCAAATAATTTTTACCTTGTTCACCATATTAGCGTAGTGTATTAGCATGGAAACATTAGCTAGTTAGCACTAAATACCAAGCACAGTTGAGGCTGATGGGAAGGTTTTGCAGACATTTTGGTAAATTACAATTTTGACCTGATGGAAGCGCTAGATGATACAGGATCCCCAAATGCAGTGGGATTCATCCTCTGAAAACTATGAATGTCTATGCTAATTTTTCATGGCATTCAATACTTTTGGTAGAGACAACTGTCAAGCTCTTTATCTGTAAACCAAAAAGATTGAAGTCAAGACAGCATATGAGCAAAAGGCCGGGCATCACAGGTCACAAAGAGTCACTCTCTGGGGTCAGTTATTGTTTGTACAAAAACTTGACCCAATCCATTTCTTAGATCTAGAGTTTTTTCCCTGAGTTAGAGTTTTGACCACAGACAAACATGGATTAAAACCTCGTGACATCACACATGAGGCGTAGGTTTCTGAAGAGCCATCTTAGAGCACAGTATGTAACTTTGACAACAACCCACTGCTTTGAAAAACAAAACTTAACAATGCACATTGATACATCGCTCAAAACAGCAATCGTAGTAAAACTTGGTCATATTTTACGTAGGAAATGTCCTATAGTTTTCCCTCTTATGTCCTACGACTGCTCTGCCTCAACTCTGTAATACACAGAGGTTCCTAAAAGCAACAGGTAGGCCGCCTGCAGACTGAAGCTGCAGCTGCAGCAGCAGGTAGTTGTTGGGGACAGCTCCGCCAAAATAAAAGACTGCTGACAGACAGAGCAGTCACAGGACATCAGAGGGAAAACCAGAGGACATTTTCTCTGTAAAATATGACCTGGTTTCATTAAAATTGCTGTTTTGTGTGACGTATTAACGTGCATCATTTAGTTTTGTTTTTCGAAGCCGCAGGTCGCGGTCAAGGTTGCATAGGTCTATTGTTGCTTTAAGCTACATTTAGATAGGATGCTCAAACTCCACCCCTCCACTGTCAGAACCATTCATTGTCTATGTTTTGCATGGCGCAAAAGTAGATCTGCGTCCTGCTGAGCTGTGCAGAGCAAGAGAATGGCGCTTGCCGTCTGTGCGTCTTGTGTTGTACAGCACGCACCGCATTCTATCTGCAAAGGCCTTTAGTCTAGCACCTTCAGTTCGCGGCATCTTGGCAGTGCTTTGCTTTGCCTAACACATACTTAAAACAAAAATGTGCAAATAGTTGGAGCCTGGATAGAGCTGTAGCTGGCTGTTTAAGTCTTGGTCGCTGATGCCGAGCAGAAAGCCAGCAGCTGGCTATGACTCAAAGTCACCACACCTTTAACTATGCATAGGCTTTTTATAATTTAATCGAGTGAGTTATATAGAAAATTATCCCCTTTTATCCTGGTATCCTGAGGATAAACTCAGGATACCAGGATAAATAAATGCTTGTATCAATGTTGATAACCACAGAGGTGTGCTAGGGGGAAAGTCAGGGGGTCATTACAGTCATCAGGCTTCATCCTCTGGGGACCTTGAACATCTGTCTCTGTTGTTGAAATACTGGATTTTGAATGGTGGACCAACTGACTGACCAATCAGCATGGCCATCCATAGAGTCACACCATTAACACAGCTAAAAATAGAACTGAATAACATTCTCAAACAAATGATACACAATGACACGATACTGGAGCTTGAGCAAAAAAAAAAAAAAAAATGTCCGTAAATATCTGATTTTCCTGTTGTGTTTGTGGCCTTTTAGATGACAAAAAGAGAAATGTAAATGTTAGAAATGTAAAGAAGTAGAGACACTGAAAACGGTGGTGGGAAGATTGCTTGTTTCTGCAGACACATGCAATCTGAGACACAGATAGATAAATCCACTCTGGCCTGTATTAACTTTTGCTGCTGGAATTTGTTCAAGTACATTCTGTGACTTGGGAGGAAGCCAAAACTCCAGCCCAGCTCTCATATCTCATGTTGCAACTAATGGCGTCTGGCCGAGTTTTAGTCCTCAGCCAATGGTCCATCACGCACAGGGAGAAGCCAACTTATTGTAAAGGAGAAGGTTCACTCTCATGCTGAAAATATGAAAAACTGATGCTTATTCGTGGGAAAAGAAATGTTTTGTGGCTCCTGTTTCTCACTTTCAATACTGTTACTTTTTCTGCTTTACTGGCTTTGCTCATTAAAGCTGCTGTAAGACATGTAATCCGTTTGTATGAGAAGTGGACCAGCAGGGAACACATGTCTGACAGTTATGCAACAGTTCAAACTGTCATTTATGCCCTGCAGCTACGCAATCATGTGACATATTCTCTGTTGTAACATATTTCTCTGTGTTGATAAAGTCCTTTCATACGAATGGTGCAATGTGGACACAAGGAAAAGTGTTTGTTTGTGTGAGTGGGTGGCGGCCGGTTGAGTGTGGGCGAGTGAATGCAAAAGTACACAACACGGAGATTGTGAACAAGTTTGGAATACCAATAAGAGAACATTATTTTCAGGATTCATGGAAATGCTTGTGTTGCAACAATAAAATAAATAAACACTCAATTATAAGTGAATATCATGCAGCTGTGATGAAATGCTCTGTTCGAAATAGATTCTGGGACTTGAAAAGCCTCTTGAGGATACCAGTGAGCGCACTCCATGTGTGGCAAAATACAAAGAGTGCTCTGATTAAAACCTTCAAGGCCTGTGTAGTGAAATGAGGATGATGTATGAGTATGACTGGATGATACTGTGGTTTTTGTGTAAGGCTGCCAAATTGTGGGTGTACTGACAAACTGTGTAAACTGTGAGCTCAGATACAGAGGAGTGTTGGGTCATCAAATGATCTGTTTCAAAGTTAATGCATAACTTAAGTTCTCTGTGTTTCGTCAAAGTACATGTGTCACTAGCTAATTTGGTTATATGGCTTTGTAGACAGACTGTTAAAATTGCTGTTTGTTTTTTAGGCATGGACTGAAGAGGATGCTGGGAATGATCTGTCACATTGCTTTCAGAAGAATATCCAGTTGCAGTACAAAACCTCTATTGAAAAATATTACAATAACTGTGCTTTTTATTGTTAATCCAGTCATCCAGTCATTTTTGCAGCTAAGGCTAAATTAGCACTCCACTAATTTAGCATTGCACTTTTTAAAAAAGAAAAGATCAAAATCTTTTTTCATTACGTTATTTTTTTCTCCTTGTCAAAACCTGCTTTCCACATTACCCACAATGCAACTCAACCTCTGGTAGTTTTTGTTGCAGATTTAGGTGTATTATGTTAGTAGTGGCTGTAGCCTGTAGCAGCTAGCCTCAAGCAGAGGCAAGCTAAGGGCGTACTCACACTAGGCAATCCGTACCGTGCCTGAGCATATTTGACCCGCAAAAGTCCAGTTTGTTTGACTAATGTGAGCGTTCCTTCCGTGCTCAAGCATGGCACGCGTCATCGGCCCTGGCACGGTTGGAAGAGGTGAACTTCAGCACGGTACGGATGCACGTGCAGGAGCACAGGCGCGGAGCGTCGACATCACTGTGACTGTTTGTGGGGGATTCACCTTAAACTCAGGCAACAGCAAACAAAGTCCGGATAAAGAGTAGTGGAAAAATCTGAGTCTTTTAGATCGCTGTTACCGGAGAGCAATTTAAAAAGTTATTAAAAGATGAAAAAAATGACGGTAAAAATACAGGTTACACTACATAGATCAGGCAACTCAAGTGTGCTTAGGCGCGGTTAGTACTGGAGCAATGTGAGTGCAGGCCAGTGGGCGAGAGGGGAGCGGGGGCATTCATATTTCGGCATGGTACGGGACATCTAGACCAAATGTGAGTGCGTCCTAAGGTGAACTACAGAGGTCGGGTAAGCTCATGTCTCTTTAACTCCACCTCCAAATGTTTTTTGTTTTTCAACTTGTAGCCTATTCTTCAGACCCAACCAAAACTAACTCAAGTGACTGTACTGTAAATATAACTTTGTCAGGTGTTAGCAAATAGTCGGCAGTTTGCAGACCTGAAGCAACATTAGCGTCCGTTTGGAGTCGTGTTTTTAGAACCAGTCTTCATCCTCATTCTTTACCTCTGTTTTGGCCGCTCAGTGACTCCATGAGGGAACTATCTGGCTCCGAATTTAGCTTCTAAATACCACAAATGATCATATGCCTGCAAATTTCGCAATTTATCCCAAGTTCAGTCTCCAAGCTAAGTTTTCAGTCAGGCAAAGCATAACTCCAGACTCTACATCAGCTTCTAAGTTTTGTTTGTCTTGTCTTAAATCCAGAATTGTTCTTTAAATTAGTGTTTTTTTAAGTACTTAGGTCCACAAGGGGTTCCAGGGAGTCCTCAACAAGACATGTACAAGCAAGAATCTGATCAAATGGGGATTGGTGGATTAATTGTTATTTAAGGGGTTCTTGACATAGAAAAGGTTTGAATCAAAGAACAGAAACATCATGAATGTGATCTAAATGATAAGGGCTAGTAAAAAAATATATATATATACAGTATATATGTTCAAATTCAATTGTCTTTCAAGAGCTGTATTGATTTGGGAGCAATGCACAAGGTGAAAACCAAGCTGCCTCTGTGTGAGTAAATAATGACACTCAATATACAGCTAAATGATTTTCCGCTTCCCTTGATTCTTTGCTTTTGCTCGCTCTCATATTGGGCCAAACCTGTGGATAGGATGAAAGGTCAAGAGGTGGCAGAGACTGAGAGACAAGGGTTAAAGGAAAAATGAAAGAGGATGAAGAGGAGGAGGAGGAGGAGGCAGAGGATCAGGAGGGATCCCATCCCTCTGTCAGACACAGGGCAGAGTTCTGTGCTCAGGAGAGTCACATAACCCCGGTGTGGTCCCACACCCACAGCATTAATGAGCGTCTGAGAGGGACTTAAGCTCTAGGGTTTAGCACAGATCAGGAGCTGATTCCTTGCCTCAGGAAAACTGGACTTGACTCTGAGCCACCATTATGGCACATGCTGGGAGAGACGCATTAAAGGGATGGTTCAGGTTTATTGAAGTGAGATGGTATGAAGTACCTAACCTTGGTCAGTGTGTTGCCTTTGATAGATGGTGGTCAGCACATCCCCAGTTTGAAGAAGCAGTTGGATCTATATTTAACATTTAAAATCCATATCAATTTAAATGCCCAGTAAATTTTAACATTTTCATTGCTTTACCTTGCAGTCAGACAGCCCTTTCTTATAGGATACTGGGGCAGTTACATCCAGCTATTCTCCTCTTAAAGCTACCAGACCCCCTTGACAAAAAGAGTAAATTTATCTCAAAATGGGTGCTGCTTGTCTACTGTTGCTTTAGCAAGCTAATTCGTTTGTTATTAGTGTGACGCTGGTGTTTTAAATGATTAGGATCTGGGACGGACCAATCAGCGACTCATAGGAGTGGTTCGTTCCGGTGACGTAGAAGTCAAATGCTGTTCACCGCAGTTCAGTCATGGTGGAGGTCTATGGTTTTGTTTTATCAGGCTACCAAAAACCCCTTTGGTATTGAAAACTACTCAGTATTAAATAAATGTTCTGACCAGATGAATAACAACCTTGCAACCCGGAAGTACTGTTTTTTTTTTTAGATACACATAGGGAAGAATAGGAGCCTTTAGTAGAGTATTTCTACTGATCTTTGCGGTGCAGACGTCAGAATTATGCAGCCTCAGATTCACACAACAAAACATGTTAAAAAAACACCATACAAAAGCCCTAAAACTGACAAAAATAGCCAATATCACAACAGAATATAACAACATCCATATAATTATTTTACAAATTGGGGTAAGGGTCTTGTCTGTAGGCTACTAATGTTTGAGCCACTGTCTCCACTGAGCGAGAGGCTGGAGCTTCCTTTGTTAGCGCTGTTAGCGCTGTTAGCGCTGTTAGCGGTTAGCTGTGGCCTGCAGCTGATTCTACTCACTGATAATGTGATTTTTTTTCAATCAAAAAATGTTTAATTGTCTCTTTTCACGATGCATGGTGGGTCAGAATTTCAATTACAAAACCATGACAGCATTTACGTGATTCCTGAACAGTTTGGTCGTTAGCCTTCCCACTCATCTGTCTAACGTTAGCCGAATAGCTGGGTCTGCCACATACGTCATACAGTCAGTGTCAATAGGTTTAAGGCTACAGCATAGCCAGACTGTTTTCACAAGGTTAATTTATTTGTGAAGTTAATTATGGGTCTGGTTTACCAGGCGACAGTTGGCTAGCAGCTCCCATGTAGGTAAACTCCCATGTAGGTAAACGCTTTAGTTTCCAATGGGAAAGGGCTGTAAAATATTATAATTACACTGATATCTATATATAAAGCTTAAATTAGCATGTATATTTGTTGTCCTTTTTTAGCCTCCATGTAGGATCTTACATGCAAATCTCAACAAAAAATCTGACGCATTTAGAAATCCATATAGCCACCCAACAGAGAGTTGAGTTAAGAGGCTCCAACTTAACCAGCTGCAGTCCTCTCGGTCTCTCTTCAGCCACATTTCCACATTCCAGTGCCTCCTTATATTTATGCTCTCTGACTTTTCTCCTTTCACCCCAGATCCTGCCACTCCCATCTGTCCTGCAATCACCTCACCTGTGCTTCACCACCCTTCCCCCACCTGCACCTCATTCCTTCATCAGCCACTCATAGAAATATGGCCCAGATTTCATTGTTTCCCTGCCAGTTCCTCCGTTGCTCTGTTGTTTTAGGCCTGTTATCTGTACTTTCAAACCTGTTACCTGTTTCCAGGAACCCTGTCACCTGTACCTGCCTGCCTGCCTCATGATCTGTAAGCCATAAACCTTTAGTTGTGTATAAACCCTTCCATTAACCCATTCCCTTCCCCTTGTATAACAGATGCAAAAAGGTTTTAAGTAACATAAAGTGAGCAGTTAATGGAGAGTTCAGACATATGAATCATTATCTAATAAAAATGTCTATAAAGTGCACTGTAGGGCGGGTAGTTAACAGTGGTGTGTATGCCATGAACACTGCTTTTACATCAAAGTAAGTTTATACTGTAGGTTACTTGCATGTATGCATGCATTTCTCCATATTTGCAGGGTTCTGACTCTCATCTGATAATTTTTTTTAGCTACGCAACATCTACTGTTCACACCTGCACTAGTTAATAGGTAAATAAATATTTGGGAGGTTAGCTTTGTTTTATTTAAGAAAAAAAAATGAACTGTTTCTCGTCATAGTTAACAAAAGACAGAAAAAAAAAGTCTTGGCCTAAGGCCATGTTTACACGGGAGCAGTCCAACTAAAAACGGAAAGGTCTTTCCTTTGCGTCTTCAAAATATATCCCCGTATACAAGAATAACCAAAAGCGCTGTAGTATGCATGCCAGGCCAGTAGCCAGGGGTGTAAGTTTGTAGTGACATGCCATCAGAGTTGCCAAAGTTGCCAACTTCCATTTGCTGCTCAACCCAAAGCAGCCCACAGATTTAAAAAATTCAGCCGTAGATTGATTTCTAAAATTATACTACGAACACTTAAATTTGTCTAAATAGACTGTCGTCATACTGGAC
>JAQFJA010000011.1:22246539-22258937 GCA_029874485.1 Naso brachycentron | reverse complement strand
CCGATCTAACCTGCTAGTAGTGCTAGAGCAAAACTCAGGTAAACACCAAGGTCTTAGGATTCATTCTCTTAAAATATCAAGTACCGAATCGGAGGCAACTGGACTTGCTTGGGTTTCTTGAAGATGTTTCATCTCTCATCCAAGAGACTTCTTCAGTTCTCGAGCCTCTCGGATGAGACATGAAACATCTTTAAAGGACTTAAGCAAGTCCAGTTGCCTCTAATATAACACTTACGATATGTCATGACCTGGGCAACTGAGAATCATTGGCACCCATCCTCTCAACAGTATCAGTCTGTTCCAAATGTTCAGCCAGTGACATAAATCCTCTGGAGACCACGAATGCCTATGCAAGATCTCATGGAAATCCAACTCGTAGTTATTCAAACACCTAAGTCTAGACAAAAGAGTTGGACTCAACAAATGACAGACAGACAGACAGTCAGACTGACATTGCCATCCTTAGAGTTGTGGCTAAAAATGTGAGATGTAATGATAGAGACCCCAAGGCAGAAAAGCCAAGCGAAGACACTGAGGCTGACATGAAGGAGGAGTACTCAGGATCCACCCAGCAAGAATCGTGTCTCGTCTGATGGAATGGTTTCAAGCCCAAGTGCTCCAAATGAGAGGGCCCTGAAGCAAGGGTGCAATCTCTGCCGGCGAAATCACTGGCCTGTGCTCATCAGCCATAAACATGTCAGTGCAAAACTAGGTCACTGTTCTCTGTGCGCGCACATCAAATGGGGGCCTCCAGCGCGCTGTTAGCTGGCACTGCGACTTTCTGTGCTGTACCTCCACATGATGTGGCCCATTTTTTCCCCCCTTTTGTTTATGTGACATGTCACCGCCTCTTTGCTCCCACAGCATGCAGCAGAGAAGCGGGAGACGTGGGCTAACAAGGGGTCCAGAAAGGCAAGCGTTAACAGGGAAGGGGAAGATCAGTGAGAGAGGTGGAAAAAAGAGAGAGCAGAAGAGGAAGAACGGAAGTATGTGTGATATGGCTGGTTTTAGGATTCTGTTTTTGAAAAGTACTTACCAAAAAAGACTTCTATAAATCTTAAAGACTGTAAGCAACATGATCGCATAGCACATGAACCTAGTCTAAATGATGAACTGATAGATTGATTTCTTGATTAAAGAGCAACATCTCTTATAAGAAGCTTTACTTGCTGCAGAGAAGAAAAAGTGAGAATAAGAGAGGAAAAGAACTGTTGAAATATTCACTTTAGTTGACAGTTCAGGTTAGTTTCTGTGTCAATGGTTTCCCAGAAGTCTCCCCTGCAGCTTGCCAGCATTATTCATTGATCACCTCGCAGTGCTTTGTGCCAAGACGTCTTGTTAATGCAAGACAGAAGTTACTGGATTTTTGGAGCAGTGCTCAGCTGACGTGGAAACACACAAACTCCTGGTTTCTTCTTTATGTCTTTTTCGTTTGCAGCAGCTTTTTTGTAATTTTTAAAAAAAATTTAAGTGCTTTATGTGTTAAAGGAATAGTTTAACATTTTATTTTCATTGTTTCAACGAATTTAAGAGAAGATCAGAAACAGATGCATGTCATTTTCCTTTTTTATTTAAAATTCTGTCATATGCAAAAACTGTCATCCAAAACAAGCATATTCCACAAATAATGCACTATTTCTTTAACAAGCTTGCTACAATTAACATTTTTTGACACAATGTATCTCTACAGGAGTGTGTCAACCTTTGGAATCATTGCCCCTTTACTGTGTATGCTGAGGTTGTCATACGGTGTGCGACTTCACTGCCTTTGCGGTGCATCTTTAGTGCAACATTCTCACGTACGACACCCCGAGTGTTCCATTACTTCAGCCTCAACTACTGCAGAAAAATAATGTGACAGGGTCAATGGTGCACACGTAGCCACACGCAAACCTGCTCACATCTACAGACATGCATACAGAAATAGACAAAAAGCTTCATGCTTGCAGACACTACTCTATGCTGCTCAATATGCTGTCTACACACTGGTCTTCAAATTTGCCCAAATTTAGTGAACACTGTGCGTTTCAATTCGTACAAAAATGTGATTAGACTCAATGCAAACTCACAATATTTGTCTTTGTTTGTGTTGGTGCTTTGCAGGATGTCATGGATGAGCTTCAACCTGCTTATGCTTTTGCAGCATTGGCCTCAGTTCAAGCTGTTAAAAACAATTTTTGAATGTTAATGATTGATCAATTGCTCATATGTATTATGAAAGGTTCCGCTTATATGATTAATATCATGACTTACCTCCAACATGGCAGCTGCAGTTTACCCCACAGGGCGTTTTAGCATCTTTCAGCTAATTGTTTTGATTTTACAGCCCACACCTTCACTGTTTTGCTTCACTCTTGCTGCACTTGTCTGGATTATTTCCAGACACGAGCAAAATATTTAAAAAACTGATTGTATACTGAGCAACTAGCTGGTGAAAATGCAGGATTTAGCAGCTAGAGAGCCACGTATTCTTTTTAAGAGTTGGTGAGGATCAAACCAGAGTTAAAAGGACGTCAGAAACAAAATGCACGTTGCTCCAAATCTACTGGATGTGTAAATAGACAAATGTTTCCTAACATGTTAATTAAGAAGATTTATGGAACAAGCTTGTTATCAACCCCTTAAAAGTACTTGCACCTTCATATTTTGAAATGTCATCAATAAATACTTCCTGATGTTTGGACACATGCAGCTTCTGTAATAGTTAAATCCTCTACTGCTTTATCTACTATTCCACAGTATGCCTGTATATTCTTCATAGCACTTAGAAAGTATTTTCATGTAGATGAGAAAACATTTCAGCAGTGGTGAATATTGAAAATGAATGATTTATGAACTCCTCCAGTGAAGAAGGTCATTGTCTGCACATCTGACAAGTGGATGGTTGAGAAGAGGGAAGCTGTTTTTTTGTTTTTTTTTTCATGCAAGAGGAATGTAGTGACTGACACACACATACACACAAGTACGCATGTTTCTTGTGCAGAAGAATTTGCAGAGGATTTCTCTGAATCGCAGGATGTGGAGAATTAGCAGCAGAATATCACTGTGGAGAGAAACGCTGCATTTAAAAAAAGACTCATTCCAGAGAATGCAAATGACACTTTGTCAGTCAGAATGAATGGAAACCTCAGAGTGCTAAAAACCTTTCTTTTATTTTTGAATCGCTATAAAAAGAACAGTTTTCTTGCCATTTTCGATACGCGGGAATTTCAAAGTTACATAACTGTGAGGGTGAAACAAACCTCAACACTTTCTGTGGAGTTGTAAGCCAATAGGTAATTACTCAGTATTATGCAAGTTGCAGCCTGCAAGGTTGCGATGAGATGCTTAAGGCATTTTTTTTTTTTAATGTTAATTCCTAGATAGGATTGAGAATTTTTCATTATGTTCCTCTCGTTGGACAGTGGGGAAAGTAATGAAATACTGAACGAGCCAATGTGCAGTATAGTATAAAGATAAGTAAGTTTCCAGTCTGAGAGAGTATTTCTGTTCCAACAGGGAACCAAAGCATAAGAAGGAAGCTAATAAGCGTTGGTGGGTAAAGCATTTCACAAGTTCATCTTATGTTGGTGAGCATTATGGGGTTGCCCATGTGAGAATTCTCAGCTTGCTCACAAAAGTAAAAGAATCAGTGAATAGAAAGGGAAGGGGGGGGGTGGGATAAAAAGCTGGAAGCCTGAGAGCTCTGCACACTAAAGTTAGCCATTATTAAAACCCTGAAAACACTGCACAGATCAATGGTTTAAGGGGCCCAATCCACGCAGAATGGATTCTTTAAAAGTAGGTCCCACTGCTGCAACATGAAAGGAACCCTCTGCCACGTACCTGCAGCTTTAATTCAGCGTCTGAGAGCCCTGAAGCGCTCTGCTCCCCTAAGCAAAACCGTTTTGACAGATTCTGAAAGAGAGGAAATAAACATTTATTTTGCATGTTCCTGTGTGTACAAATTGCGATATATTTTAAGGAGCTCGCAAAGTTTTGCAGAGACATGCAGAAATTAATTACGCTGAAATAATCTGTAGATTTTTTGCAAGGTTATCCATGTGAAGAAATATTGCCAAAATAATAATAAAAAAGTGTATCAATGCAATCTGTTGACATTTATGTTTGAACATCAACAGAATATTTAAATTTATCTGAGACTTCAGTGACATTTGCAATATTTTTCTGCATTACGAGGTTGTTGACTGTTACGGGAGGCTGCAGCATAGTAGGTGGTCTGAGAGCACTTTACATGTTGAAAATTACCATAATAAAGGCTGGAGAGGTCTCACACTCACAATATGGAGAACCTCGAGTCGGCTACTGTTCAGTGAAATACATGTCAACTGAGAGCACTTATGTAGTGAATTATTCAAGTATTAAAATGGGTCAGCAATTGTTGTCTAAAAAGAAAATTATTAGGATTTCTGCAAGGAAACATATGTAAGGCTGCAGGAACAAAGTGGATTCATGTGTCAGTCTGCTGTTGAACAGTACGCTGCTGAAACAACAATTTGACATTTTGGGACCTTTCTCTCATATCTGTCGGCAACATACATAAAGTAGAGTCTCAGCCAGTTAGCCAAACCTAGCACAAAGAGTTGAAACAGAGGGAAGCAGCCTGTCGTGGTTAAACGTTGTGTCTGGGGCACTTTTACCAGGGAGTGTAGTTAGTTACAGTGTAAGCTCCATGCTAGCTCTGTAAGCTTGATAAACAAAGCAACAGCAAATAAGGGGGGGGGGGCGTGGCTTAGCGAAGGCCCAATGAACAAATGCTACTGGCTTCATCTTTAATTATCCTCAGATTCAAGCCCATAAAAAGATGATTTTTTTTTTTGTCTGCAACTCTGGCATCAAAAGAATGTGTCAATGTCACTAAAATCTTTTTGGTGAAAAAGTGTTACGATTGGACCTTAAACGATGCTCCATTTCAAGTAAGAGCTTTCAAACAGCAGGTTTACTTTTAGCAGAATATAACATAGTATATAGGTAGCACATTTCATTTCCCAATTTGTGCTAAAGAGTACTGGAGGAAACAATATGACCAGTATATAGCACCTTCGGGACTTCAACAAATCCCAAGCGCTAAATTTACTTTTACTTGCACTTGCCTGTTTTAGCAGATAAAAAAACACTTAATGAGTAATTTTCTGATTGAAGATTTACCACCTCCTTTAAAAGCTCACCATGTAGTGACAAAAGTAGCTTTTGTTCCCCCTTTTTTTTTTAATATTCTACTTTGACAACAGGCCAGACAAGATTCTTGGGAAGTATGATGTACTTTAAATTCCGTCTAAAACTGAAATGTCTGTTGGCAAGTATGAACAAAGTCTAATGCAGAAAATGTTCGGTGTGTGCGGTGAGATCATACCAGAGGTGCAGTTTGGATATCTGTGGGGCGGCAGATGGGTCACCAGAGCCCGACTATTTAATCAGGGGGCGAGGTGTGGTGCTGGCAGAGTTGGGGATTACATGGTCTAGTGGTTCAAATATTCTTTCGTCATCTGCAGCAGAAATATAAACCCTGACTCTTATAATATGTGGACATAAATGCAACATTTTATTTTCTGATGGCAGGGGCAAAAACTGTTAATGTGACGCACAGAAAGATGTCAAACGTGCGTTTTGTTGAAGTTTCCCAACACATTGTGGTAACAGTTTGAAGTTCCTATTAACTATTAATTTCAACATCACCAATTCTCCTGTTTTCTACACTCCTTCCTCTTTTCTTAGTGGTGATGGCTCGTGTGGCTGCGGAACACTCAGAGGGGCCTGCCATACAAAGCTGCTTACAGCCTCTTTTAGCACAGCCGGGACAGTAGGGTTTATACTTGATAGGGGATTTCAGCAAGCCAGCCTTCTTTCTCTGCCATAATTAGGCCACCCACATTCACAGTCATGTGCTTCAGATGGGACTCTGTAAGATTTTGGGACCTTTCATACTGAGAACATATAATGCTTTACAGCAAAGAATAAGGACTGAACAAATAAGCTTAAAAAAGCGGGTTATGTGCTGCATTGGCTGTTATTGAGATTCCCTTTTCTCACACATGGTGTAATCTTCAGTTATAGAGTAGGAGTAAGAGTAGGCTACTACCCCACAGACAAGATATTTTGTTCCTTTGCCTGTGTAGTGTAACAGAGTAAAGTGATATCTTTACATTACCGTCATTACCGTCTCTCATAATGTTGTGACAGTAATCATCGTTAAATAAAAGAAAAGATGCTTTTGTTAAAAAAAAAGAAAAAGAGAAAAGGCCATGTTTAACAGCAGGTTTGCGTGCAGAAGTTATGTAATTTCCATAGGTGTTTCGAGTTGCGTGTGGACAGGACATGGAAAGGGGGGCGTATGCCCTCCAGGCGAGGATCTGATTGGTCACATTTAATTATGTCAATGATTGACAGAAGAACAGGCCAATGAGCGGCCGCGCTTTGTCTTGCCCCTTGTTGGCAGCAGACACTACTCTGAACGGAGCATTTGTTCAGGACGGGCAAACCGTGCCGTTATGTGGTCAAGCCTTGAGTTGTAACAGTTTGTTCTACTCGTTAAACCGGATTTAAACGTCGGCGGAGGATTTTTTATTTTTACCCGTTATGGTACAGAATCTATGTAGGGTTGCATTTTGTTAATAATACGCCGCAACTGTGAAGTTTACCGACGTGAAAGTGTTTAGTGTGGAAGGAAGAGGATTCGTTGGATTCGCCTGTGGATCCATGCACACTCGGTATGTATGTAACTGCTGTCCAAGCTAAGTCAGCTAGCAAATGTTAACGACTAAGTCACTTTTAAAAAGTCATCTCCTCATTAGGCAGTCATTGTCCTAAAGAAAGCTCAGTTAAACTCTAGTTGACGTTAGTTTGTACTGTTTCGTTAACTTGCCTTTTTTCATTTTGCTTAACGTTATCTTTTTTCCGTGTCTGTTCTGCCTTAGCGACTATTTAACGTTAACTCTCGGTTGAGTGCTTCAGCTTACAAAAGGCAAAGTGGAAATGTTGACCAAAATCGCAATTACTTTCAGCTTTAAACGATAGATAAGTTACACCAATCGATTAGGCTAACAGGCTAACGCTAGCTAGCTGAAATAGCTAACGTTACAGTAACTGTTACTCACCACCTCGACATTTTTTTTTTTTTTACTGTGCGTTTCTGCTACTGGGGTTGGACTCTTTAAAACTCAACTAGGACTTCTTGCGTCCGTGCAAACGTTTTCACAATTCACATATTTGCGCTTAGCACCTTTCAAAAACGTTAAAACAACAAGGAAGTTATTTAGTTATAGTAATTGCAGCGCCGTAAATTTAAGCACGAAAATGCTAATGTTAGCAACCATATGTTGGCTGGACAACGCTGAAGTCGAAATTTAAATTTAACGTTTCAATATAAAATTAACCTATTAATAACGAAGTATGCAGGAGTGAATTCACATCTCTTGTAATAGTCATTTTGAGACCAGCTGATAAGAAAAAGAGAAAGAAATAGACCGTAAAGAATTTATGGATGAAAATGAAGATATTGAGTAAATCTTAATTGAACAGCTGCGTTAAAACATTGCCAATGTGTTTTCAAAGCAAATATGAACAGTTTTTCTAAACAAGAAAAAGGTTTGAAAATGCTTCAGTCTGTGCATGTGCCGTAGATAATCTTAAGCAGGCTTTGCATCCGTACTAATTCAGCTGCCTGTTTGCACATCCATTAGCATATGATCTTTTTTGCAAATTTAGTTCACATCTCAGCATTGCATGTGACATGTACTGTATTGTCTTGTGCAGTGTGTTACAAATGGCCTCCCCTCATATTTTACAGGGCTGGACAGCATTCTCAAGATCCCAGCTGCAGGCCATTAATTGATGGGTGCACACTGTGTTAAGCAACACACCAAAAGAACTTCAAATCATTCAAAAGAAACAGGACCTGTGAAGGAATGAAGACAAGCTAGATATTGTTGCCCCCAAAGAACTTTTTTTTCGCTGGAAGTATCCACGCACAACCATTTGAATTAGCAAATGTGTACCTGGACTAAACACATAATTAGAGAAACCTGAAAGGTAACTTTGCTGGTTGAAGCCCAACTTTAGAAGAACACCTTGACACAAAGTGATCAATATGAGTGCTGAAGGATATCAGTACAGAGCGCTTTATGAATACAAGAAGGAGAGGGAGGAGGACATTGATCTGCATGTGGGGGACATACTGTTGGTAAGCAAAGGAGCTCTGGTGGCTCTCGGGTACACTGACGGACTGGAACAGAGGCCAGATGAGATTGGCTGGCTGCCAGGCTTCAATGAAACCACTCAGGAAAAAGGGGACTTCCCTGGGACATACGTGGAGTTCATCGGGAAGAAATGGATCTCTCCCCCCACACCCAAGCCAAGACCCCTCAGACCCTTACCTGTAGCTCCGGGTGCTTTCAAGGTGGAGACGGACTCTGACTCGGAGCAAGGTGAGTTTAACAGCAACTCACAGAACTGTATGAAAAGAAGGGATGCAACCAACATAATTTTCATTGTTGGTCAATCTGCCAGTTTCTTGAGTAATGATTGGGTCTATAATAGGGCCCGACTGATATATCAGTTTACTGATAATATCGGCCAATATCAGCCTATTGCAGATGTATCAGTATATATTGGTATCGGCATATTTGTTCTCAGATAAGTGCCGATATTGAAACTGTTTTTAAGGCTGAAAAAAATACTTGGACTAGTGACTTAAAATGGTGTAAAAACGTAATCTGTTCAGGAGAGGATGGTCCATTATTTAATTAGTAATAAGTGAAGTGTTTACTGTTAGGTGCAGTGATGTTTGGAATAAAGTTTGTTTGATATCCTGCCTCCATTACATATATTTGTCACACGTATTTGTTAACCACATTCAAAATCTCATACATAGAATAATGGCCGATACATCGGAATATTCTTACTCCCTAATATTGTTATCCGCATCAGCCCCAATATTCCCATATCAGTTGGGCCCTAGTCTATAAAATTTCAGCAAACAGTGAAAAATGTCCTTCACATGCTCCTGCGCTTTCAAATATTCAACTAATAGATAAAAAAAAAATAGAGTTTACTGTCATTGGTGTGTTAAAAAAGGAGAAAATGCACCTTTCAGCGGTTAAAACTAGTGAGCTTGTGTTTCAGAAATGATTCAAACATTTATAACATTTTCATAACTGCTGCTGATAAATTTTCAGTTGGTCAGTCTTTGCAGATGATTATCATCATAGTCATTGTTGGTGTTCTGGGCAATTACAAACTAGACCAATAATTAAACAATTTTGATGCAGAAATTTTGAATGAAATAAACAACTTAAGTGTTGGTTTTAGCGAAAGCTCTAATTTCACATGTTCACATCTTGTGACAAATTCATCATTGTTCTGTTCTGACGTCCATGAGAACTACAGGATGTAAACTCAGCCATATTTGAGAGTCAGTATTAGCTTTCGTCTGGTACCACAAGTAGCTCAATGCGCAAAAGACATGTCTCCATTAGCTATGAAGCAAATTTTTTGTGAACTTTAGAAATCTCGGAAAACAGAAAATGTGGATTAGGAGTGTTTCCAGCAACCGGCCTGGTGCAAAAAAACTCAGAAGTTTGATCATAAGATCATACATGGCTGTAATAAACACTACAAGAGGTAGAGATTGTTGCTGTTTCCATCTAAAATTGCAGTTATGTTCTTTTGGATGAGTTTTCGTAATACTGTTGTTGTTGTTGTTATCAGCCATGTTTTGGCGCATTTGGGGAATATCCATGAAGATGGCGAAATCGACTTTTTGTACTTATGGGAACGTAACTAGCAGATAAATATTTGCTATGTCACAATTTATGTCAAACAATTGTTTCCATCTCCTATTTTGCGCACAAACTGTTTTTCGACAGTGGAAAAACTTCATATAAAAATAGTTGGGGTTTTTTGTTTGTTTTTTTTGTTTTGTTTTTTTAATTTTGCCATTTCCATTTGCCATTTTTCATGCGATTTTTCTAAATGTACATCAGATACCTTTATTGAAGCATGGCTACTGATCATGGGAAACATGGTTATTTGCCATGTTGATCTGTCATATTTTGGATCCCCGTTTTCACAATTTGTTGGTTGGGCAAAGATAGCATCGAATAAAGCATGTTAAGTCTGACATTGAGAAGAATTTACGTTTCCCAAGGACCAAAATATTACTGGTTTAGGTGATGAAAGAGACAGCTGTGCCAACAAAATGAGATGAGATTTTAATTTTCAACTGCTGACAGAAATTCTTATTGCAAGGACCCCTCACTTGTTCTTTTGAAGAACTGCATCTTGTGTTTGCTGAGTTGTCATGGAGATTATTTGGTTAATTATCACGTGACTTGTATGTATGGACTTGTAAGTATGGAATTTTGGTCACATGGTAACAGTGTAGGGGGAGGTGGTCTGTCTTTGGCATTGGATGTAAACGGTCTCCTCTGTCTTTTGCCTGATGTTCTCGTCTGACTTCACGTTTATGACGAATTAATTATTGCCTGAAAACAAAAAAAAATCACAGATTTGTTTTCAGGGTGACTAAGTGTGAGAAAATTGCTGATTTTGCACAACAGTTGCAGTCTTTGACAACTAGTTTCTCTGCGCTGTGCTGTACAACTGCACTGAAAGTAAAGCTCGGTCCCAGAGGACAATGGCACTGGCATGCAGCCAAGCTATCGACACCAGAGCACCTTGTGCCAACCATATGTTACCAGTGGATATCATCTGTGTTCATCCACAAAGCCGCATCTTTATAATTACCTTATCTGTGCAAAGAAAGATGATTAGATCATTATGACGACTGAGGCAGATTTCCTCTTATCTGAAAGTCAGGAAGAAGCAGCTATGCTAGCTCTTTTGTTCATGATAGGTTTATGATTGAGATAGCAGCACCTTCGGGGCACAAAGACTTTTTAGATGTTGCAAAGCCAAAGATGGCAAACAAGCCCAAAGAGAACTAGACAACTAAAACAAGACAACTCTCTAAAGTGTTTAAAGTAGTATGCATAAGAAAGAATATTGTGTTTAATGTGATTTTTTTGTTGTTTAATCTGTTGGACACTGAAGCATTTGTTCACGTTCTGTGAATTTTAAGACTGTTGCGTCTAAAAATGAACCTTTGATATCTGAATTAGCGTTACAGCTCAGGCCACAACTATGAGCTGCAAATAAAACTTGCATCTTTTTAAAGATGCTGCGGCTTGCATGAATATGCACTTAAAGCTTCCTGCTCACCTAAAGAGCAGCTGCAGTTGCCAGGTTTCTAGTTTCTGCCCTTTGTGGTGCGATTGTGAAATTCTTTGCTGTGGTTCGCAGGGTGAGCAAGGAGCTGTATGTGTTGAATGGCTGTGTTGTGGTTGAGTGGCAGTGCTGAGCCTGGAGCGAGTGTGAATATAGCACTGGGAGAAGAAAAGTTCCTGTGTCCTGCTGCTGTGAGAGACGGAGGGGGGGGGAGGGAAGGGGCCCTGAGGTTGTGGGTAAGGGAAAGAGAGCCCCTGTGCTTGCGAAAGGGTCGGTGCAAGGGATAGTGTGCAAAAGGATCAGGACTGGTGTGTAGCTGGGGGCTTGGTAGAGGGGCTGAAGCAGGCGCTGGGTACAGGGTGGGGGCCCTGTGGGAGGGACTTTGGCTCTGCATGCTCAAGGGGGCTTTGAAAAGGGGCTGAGGGCTCTGTGATGGAGGCAGGGCTCTTTTTGCTCCCAGAGTGTTTGTGATTTATCGACCACCACCAAGGGATCTAACTCCCTTCCTCCTACTCCTCAGCTTTTTTTTCTCTCCCTCCTCCCCCTCATCCTTTTTTTATGTTTTGATAGCTCCTACAGTCAGCTCTGGTAGGGGGAAAAGAGGTGGAGAATGGAAGTTTGGAAAGGGGCCTCTCCTCTCTGAGCCACAGGGGTTTACATGAGTGCAGCAGATGTGGAGAGGGTAAGAGAAAAAGAGAAGAGGGCTAGGCTGGGAAACTGTTCCGCTTCATTCCAGCTCTCAGCCTTTTTTTTTTCAAACATTAAAGTGTTCCTCCTTTTCTGGGCCTCTCAGTTGAGAGAATATGCATGTGTTTCAGCCCGCTGAGCAAAAGGAACTCGAGAGATTGAAACTTATAGAAGGAAGCCATACAAACGTCAGCTTACAGCTCCATTTTCCTGCTTGAGATCATAGAAAAGTGCAGAACTGATTAAAACACTATTATTCACTATTTCTCCTACTGATTCAAAACAAACACATCTTTAGTTTTATCAAAGTAACAGAGAGAGTTTCAAAGATAGAAAATCGTACTTTCTAAAGTTCATTCCGTCCTCTTAAATAGCTGTGATTGTCTCTGTCTCTAAAAATAATAAAGTTAATAATTTTCTCCACATACTTAATGCATTTCACCTGTCCAGGCAGTTTGAGTAAATAATATTAATGGAATCATTATGAT
>JAQFJA010000011.1:22227889-22243604 GCA_029874485.1 Naso brachycentron | reverse complement strand
TAAATTTGATTTACGATTTGAATAAATTTCTTTCTTCCTTAAAATGAACTACAAATCACAAAAAAAAATTTTACTCAAAACAAGTTTTTCTTTTATTGTACCAATAAAAATTAACAAAAGCAAACTGAACTTCCCTATTCGGATTAACGTGTAACCTGCAAACTTGTCTTTAAAAGTGCACTATGTAGTTTCAGGGGAGGGACGCTGTTTACATTTGCACTGAAGCGTGCAGTAATTTGACAAAACATATTTAAATGTAATTCTTCTATTGTCATAAATCAAAACAGTGCAAGTTTATGGCTCCTTGAACCAAACACAAGCCTAGAAAGAAAAAATCAATTTAAAAAAAATAAAAAATCTTTCTAATGTTACAATCACTGATGTTTATGACTTTGCACATCTTAAACCCCTCACAACAGATTTACATATATTTTTATATTTACTAATGCAATACTCACATTTTAAGAAGGTGCATGAGAACTACTGGACCCCCTGACACCTTTTCACATATTTACATAACTATAATGAGAATCTGCTAGTCAATTATAGGCAAGGTACCACGTGAGTGTTTTATTACAGGTAATGAATTAACTTTGTGTGGTTTTTGGTTTGACTGGTTTTCCTCAGTTGCCTGTATCTGACGCTTTAAAATAAAATGAACATCGGACGTGACAAGGTGGTTTAAATCAGTCTGCATTGTGGCAAAATTTAAGAAAATGAGGTGCAGGTTGGAAATGGTCTAATCTTTTTTAACTGCTGTAGCCACTTTATCTTATATACAGATGATATTTTTAGGCATTAGATCTGTGATGCTGCTACACGTTCAACTGTGTAATTATAACTGAAGAGGCTTTATCATCTGTGAGTATAGTGCTTTGCAAATGCAACACAAAGAAACCAAAGCAAAATGCCTTTAAGTATTAATTATGTGGAATATTCTCTGGTGTAATCTGATCAACAGGTTGTTGCACATCAGGAAATCATCAGTTTAGTGTGTGTTTGTGCATGTGTTTTTTTTTTGATTCATTGATGATCTGATCTTTACAGGGTTAATTGTCAGGCTGTAGCAACAGGCTTATCATTGGCTGCTGCTTAGTTCTTGCAGTGCATCTTCTACCCTGCAGGAGGAGACATTGCCTGCCCCTTTTTTTTTACTTCAGCTTAAAGCTGTATCATTCATTGACTTCTAGTAGCCTGTTAAAGCCTGTCAGAGCTTCACTTGGAGGTGTTAATGCAAAATCTCTAGTACAGTATATCTTTTACACCTTCATGTTGTAAAGTGCAATGTGTTTTGTATTATAATGCACTTATCGATTTACAATGTGCTGTCACGTTTGGTTTGGTTTGAGGTACTTTCCGTGGGTTTTAAGTTTTTACTGGCGTGCCTCTGCTAGACCCTTTTCAGACAAGAAGAAATGAAAATGCTGGTTACTTGAGTAGGCCATCTAAATTTGTCCAAAGCGTGTGCTATCTTTAGTGTGTCCGTGGTGCCCCAGCCCCGTCCTGCCCACAGTCTGCAGTTTGTTCGCTTCAGACATACCGTTTCAGGCGGGGAGATTGTCCCCCCACTTCACAGCAGCACCAGTGGCAGCTGCATCGACTTCCTCAACCTGCGGTTGACTAACTGAATACTGACTGGCTGAGGCCTTTGGGGATATCATGAGAAGGTCTGCCAAACATGCAGGCTTGCAGAGACACGTCCAAGGGGCCCCTGTCTCCTTACTCTCCTTTCCCAGGTTACCACAGAGACCAGCTTCCATTGAAACTATGAACTGAGTCTTGTGATGTGTGTTGCCCCTAAGCTGCACTAAACAGAGCAAGACAGCAGTAACACATTATGTTATTGCAGTAGTAACACAAAGATGATTATTCGGTTGCATGGATTATACTGACTGATGCTGTAGAAGTGCTGCAATTTTGCTCCTAACAAGGAGTTTCTGAATGTCAACAGCCACCCAGAATGAACCCGAGTATCAGCTGCACTCAGGTGTGCTAAGAAGGTCTGCAAAAAACCAGCCACCAGCCAAAAGGAATTGGTAATCTGTTGAGCTGCCGGTCAAATTTAAACATTCACAAGCCATTTGGCAGGTGGACAAAAAAGTTTCTTTTGCACTCAAGTCAAGCTGCAGCCAGTTTGGGCATGTTGACGTTTGATGAGATGCCAAGGCATCTCAGAGATCATTATTGATATCTCCAGACATTTCTGCCAAATTCTGTCTGCCACTTTCCATTGGCGCCTAAACATTCGCATCGTTGACCTTACTGAGAAGCAACTGTATCTCCAGCCTGTCTGGTGTCACTCAAAGATGGAACTAGAAGAACCATTAAATAAACATTAAGCACAAACCTTTGGATCACGAGTTGTCACCAAGCTACTAAAGCATGCTTTTTACCCATGCATCATGTCTTGTTGTCAAGAATTTCCTTTCTATCTTACCTTATCTTGAATATGTTGTTCTTAAGTCCGAGTAGATACTTAAAAACATTAACTACTCACAAAATTCTTTGTGTAAAGCTTCTTAGAAGGACTTTTCAGAAATGTTATTAAATAAAACTAGCCTGCCCCGGGTTATTGCAGTTGGGTAATATTCATAGATAACATTGGCTAGGTGGAAATGTTGGGGGTTTAAATTTAACTGCAGGTTGTAAGTCGGGTTCTCAGAAAAAGGTTGGCTGCAGAATGGCAGCCGTGTTGGATATCGTGTCTGGGAGAAAGGTTACACTTCCAAGGTGTGCGATGGCACCGCTGCGTGTCTCGATTTCTATTTAGGGAAACTCTGGTGTTCCATCTCAGAGTTCACTGCTTCTGAGAAAACCCCCCCTCTGCTTTGCAGTTCCAATAATGTCTTCCAGATGACTAGTTGTCCTACATGGAGTTTTGTGTGTTCTGTGGTCAGGAGGACTTTGGTAAGCCAGTTTCTTCACACGCAACATGCCAGCCTGTGTGCTCCGCTGGCCAAGAGGATGTGGATTTGGATGAAGTGGTTCATTATTTGCCTGATTGAACGCTCTCTGGTGGAAGAGGGCAGTTTCCTTCTTAAAATTTAGCGTGCATGCATCACTTGGACCGTTTGATGCCCTGTTTAATGCCTGATCCAGAAATCCGTAATAATTTTGAAGGTAGCAAGGAAGAGAAACTTGGTCACGAGAAGGGGTTCCATTCATAGTTTTGAAACTGCAGACTCGTTGTCAAACAGGCGGGCCTTTCAGAAGAGCGCCTTTGCAAAATACGCCTTTGCAAATCCAAATAAAATCCTTGCCAAGCCCTTAATCCTTTCATGTCCACACCTGGATGCAAAGTTCTAAGGGAACACTGAGGAGAAAACTCAGACCTGGCTTACCTCATATCACAGAGTATTTGCTTAGTTTCTTGGCCCACCTAACCCCGACTTTAATGCCCTGCACCTCCTGTTCTTGAATCAATCTGTTGTGAACACTCGAGTCCTACTCTGGAAGGCAGTCCTTTGGTCGCGTACCTGTTTCCTTTGAAGTCCTGGGCAGTTTATAAGTCATTCGCCTGATCAACCCTTGCTGGTTTACATGAATCCTGGCCACTGAATGTCACACGACATTCAGTACAACTCCTGAGAGAGCAAACCATTTGATTTCTGTATAAACCACATTTACTTTCTGCTGAATTTGCTGATTAGACATGAACCCATTCATTGTCACCACTTGCATCATTAAGAAATGGGCCAAGTGAAATTCCCGAAGAGCTGTTGTGTAATCAAAACAGCCAGTAAGATGAGATAAAAGATTTTTTTTTAACACTCGTAATTGTGTCGGCATTCAGAGAAAGCATGTCTGATCCTTTGTACAGCAAAAACTATTCATGCATTCTGTAAGCGTGAGAAAATTTGTTTGTTTGTGGAGACGAGCTGTGTTTCCGCTTACAGTGCTAGCACTTTTATGAGGGTGCTGAAATGGAATTTAACAGTTCTTTCATCATTATTCACAGCCATTGATCAAAGGAATGCTTTGAAATTTACTGTGAAACTTAAAAGCTCTCTAATTTCAACTTTTTCGCAACTAAAAAGATTAGTCGATCAACAGTAAAAGTATTGGCAACTTTAATCATGTCAATAAATTAAGAGACTTTTCTAGCAAATACAAAACATTTCATAGTTTTTATCTTAGGATTGTCTTCTTGTCTTTGTTGTATGTGATGATAAACATGTATCATAATAAGCAATTTTGCACTATATTTTGTCCTTTTTTAGCACTAAATAAATTTTTTTTTACTTGAAGCTCCACTGCTAAAACCACCCTGAAAAAAGTTATCTTTGACTTCCTAATACTTCAGTTAGGGCGGGAATACACTTACGAGTCAGTTCTGCAATGTTTCAATGCAGGGTTATGTATTTGTGATCGGAGAGACCGTAACCACTGAATTGTTTGGTTGCAGATAAAAGGTGTAAGCTATCTCACTGGCAGCTGTATGGCAATGTTTTGTGCTATTTTCCTTGTGCAATAGAAGTTTTCATTTCCCTCTGTGTTAACTGGTTACTTATTTATTATGTGTCAGAAAAGGAATCGAGACAAAGCACTAGCCAGCAGAGTTAGTACAAAGCATGTTTTACTCTTTTAAAAACCACCCAATCTCTTGTTCTCTCCTCCAGGCTTCTGTCTGCTGGACTTGACGGAGCAGTTTTCCCTCCCAGAGACCACTCCACCCATGTTGGCCAGACTGCTGGAAGCTATTGAGAGGAAAGGTGAGCCTGACCGTGGAAACTCACCTTTAACTGACTTTAATAACCACATTCAGGATGTGATCTGTGGCATGAATCTACATGAACCAAAAGGTATTAGTTTGTAAAAATTTGTGTCTTGCTGATGTTTGCAGGTCTGGATAACCCCACTTTATATCGAACATTTACTGCTGGTGGTGGACTTGAAGTCAGACAATATTTTGATTGTGGTAAGCAGTTTTTTTTCTTCTCTCAGCTTATGTGATGCTTGTACGTTTCCAATAGACGAGTGAGGGAGGTATGCAGAAACCAGGAAGTTGAGAACAGCATCAGAAAGAAAAAAAAAACGACTGACGTTAGTTGTGATGCGGACCAGATGTACCTGCGTAAGATTTGCATGTACCAGTACAGAGTGTTAAAAAGAACAGAAAAGGTCATGGTTTAGGAACACTTTATTGCATGATATGATTCTGTAGATTGTGCATGATCCTGCTATTTAAACTTTCTCTGTGCTGCAAGAAGTTGAAGCATTTTTCGTGTGTCTGTGTTGTTTTGCACAACAGATCCTCCCTCAGCAGACCTGGATCATTTAGAGCTGCCAGCCCTGTGTGACGGTCTGCGCAGGTACCTGCAGGATCTCCCCCAGCCTATCATCCCCACTGCAGTGTATAATCAGATGGTCCATACAGCCAAAGGTGAGAGCAGATGACCCTAGTCAGATTCAGTCATTAAAGTGCACAGTTAGTCCCAGACAGAAGTGCTGATGCATCGTAACCCCGACATTCTATTGAACATTGAGTGCTTTGCACAACACGTAACCATAAGTACTTTTTTGAGCTTAATGACGACTTTATGTTTGAGTTGTTTTTCCAGTCTTACTGTGCTCTCTTTTTTCTCTTCCCATGAAGTACATAATTGATGTAATGTGTCACTTTCTCTTAACCGTCTGTCTGTCTTGCTTTCTCTGCTGCAAGCTCAGACATACGACACACTGTTTTATAAAGCTGCACTTTCTTGCTGTCACAAGGCCAGAAACAGGATATCTGTGGTTAATGGGAACTAAAACAAGTCTGAAAGTTTATCTGTAGCATCGCTGAGCAGCCAATCACCTGCCAGTGTACCTTACACTCATTGTCAACCACACAATGTCTCTGCGGTTTCCAGACTGAACAGCACATGACGCCTTTTTTCCATCTCTCATTGTTTAAAGAAATGTCTTTCATTTCATGCTCCTCTTCGACCGGGGAAGGCTTTTACGCAGGATCAGTTTTTCACATCAATCTTGCTGACCTTTCGGTTCATTCTCATCCGTTTCAACAGAGGTGGCGAATCCTGAGGAATGTGCCCAGCTGCTACGCCGCATCGCCAGCACGCCAAGCCTGCCCCCCCAGTACTGGCTAACTCTCCACTGTCTGCTCAGGCATTTTGCTAGAGTGTGCCAAAACGGCTCAAAGAACCTGCTCAGCGCCAGAGCCCTGGGCGAGATCTTCAGCCCCGTGTTTTTCAGGCAACAGACTTCCAGGTGGGTGTCTGACCAGCTGGACTCTGCCTCGCTGCTATACTGTATATGCTATCGAAGACACACACTCAGGCAGCAGACACACAAGTGTGCAGGCTCAGTCATTAAGGCACTCACACTGAAACATGCACATTTCAGACCCACACACATTCACACACTGACAGAGCACACGGCTGTCAGGCACTCATGGCTTTCAGCTGCACACACGGATATAGATTGGAGCTTTTCTACTTACCAGCTGTGCTGTGCAATTAAAGTAGCTAAGCCTGAATTACCATCAGATTGAAACCAGAGCAGCAGAGACTCACCTGGGCTGTAAAACACTCTTTATTTAACTTGCTGTTTTTTTTTCCTACACCTCCACAGTTGTGAACCCAGCCTGGATGCTCATATCAAGATCATTGAGGTTCTGGTGACCAGTGAATGGAGTGACACTCAAGCAGCTCCAGGTAGTTAACTGCTTTCATTTGTTGACTTTCATCACCCACAAAGGTTTTTTGTTTTTGTTTTGTTTTTAAATACACTCTAGGGTGAGACACAGGGACGTGTTGATAATTGATTAATCACTTCAGTTGTATTGCAAGCAAAAAAAAAAAAAAACCTCAAACATGCAGCTTCCAGCTTCTTAAATGTAAAGATTTGATGCTATTTTTGTTGATAAAAGCAAATGCAGAGTCTTGGGCTTTGAGATGTTGGTTGGACAAAAGGAGCAATTTGAAGACATGAGCTGAAGAAATTGTGATGAGCATTTTTCATATTTTTAAGACAATAATAATCAGCACAGTAATGCAGCCCTTTATAGTACTGGGTGTCACAACAATACAGAATGGGAGAATATTTATTTTGTATTTTAAGAACACGCAAAACTGTGAAGCATTGCAATGCAGCTTTTTGGTCTGGAATTTGTGCAGCATTTATTAAGTGGATGCAGCATTTGCATGTCTGTTCTGCAGCTCATGAACTGAACACGCTCAGACCTGAACTATTAATAGCTCAAAGATAGGTGTCGAGACTTGCAACTGCTGCAGTTGTAGAGGTCCACATGGTGCACTGTGGAGGAGGTAAACGCTGACATTGCACAGCTAAAGCAAGTTAGGACTGTTTAATCTTGTACTGATCAGTTGATAACAGCATTTTAACTGTAACACATTTCCTGGTGATCTTGGTTACGTAACTGTGAAGCTTGAATAAAGGTTTATACTTTTCCTAAAGCTTTAGCTGCACAGAATGTCAGTTTCTGCTGTGGAGCTTGCAAACCTAATCTCAGAGGAAAATTTTGCATTTTGTTCTAAAGTCAATGAAATGATATATGCTGTGCAATGTGTGCACATGCATTTGATGGATATAGTACAACATTGTCTTATAGTACTTGTGATAATGTTGATTTTTGTGTCTGCATTGCTCTTGAACTAAGCTGAGAACACATTTTTTTCAACATTTTTAGCAAAATGAAAGTGATCACTGTTGAAATGACATTTTACCGTCGTTTGATGTTGTGGTTTTTCATCTGAGGAGCTGACAGGGGATGTTGTAAGTTGTTTTTTTCCCAAGTGTTGAGCTGCACAAAGTCAGTTTTCATGGCTGGCACAGTGTTGGTCTGCAGAGATGAAGCTGGTCTGGTGGTGTGTGAGTGCAGTGCATTGCATGGCACAGTTATGTTTTCACAGTGCTAGTTAAAAGCACCGTCTCTGGCTGGCCCAGGGGCCCAGGACTGACTGTGGCTGTTTAAACATTTTATTACCTGTTAGGTCTATTTATAATGTTCCTGTGCATGGGCTGCTCTCAGCTGTCAGTAATTTGCACCTGCGGGAGCCCTCTGGCAGTGGGGTGCATGGACAGATTGAAGGGCGGCATGGCAGAAGCGCCAGACACAAACCCAGAAACACATGACTCAGTCAAACATACATTAAAAGGAGTGCCGTCACCTGTGTCATATAGATAACAGCAGGGTCACAAGAAGAGTAGCCTGCTTTGTAAACACACATGTACAGAATATACATGTGTTTCCTGTGTGTGTGTGTGTGTGTGTGTACCTCCTCCCAGTTACTGCGTGCCTATTTTAAGTAAGCGACAAAAGGCCCACTTAGATTTGGTTGGCTGGAAAGTCGGCCTGCTCCACAGAGCACTACTTGTGAGGGCTGCCTCCAGTTTCTAGGGCCACTCTACCCCCCCCCCTCCCCATCCTCCCTCTTTGCCTGGATCTCCACATGTCCTCCCTGCCTCAAAGTGCCCAGCTCAGCAAATATTTGAAACTTTGCAAGTTAATCATAAGACTGAACTCCCCCTCCCGCCTCCGCCTTTACAAACAGAAAGAGAGAGGGAGTCACCAAAGAGATGGAGAGAGACACGCACACACACGCAGCTGGCACGAGTGGCTGCTTTCAGAACTAACACCAGAGCAGCTACAGCTAATCATTAGCTACCTGCCTCCACACGAGCAGGCCTGAGCCGCGCGCAGCTCAGACAGAGAGAGAGGGGGTGGGAGAGTGGGCAGAGGAGGAGGAGGAGGAGACTTCACCTCACTTACAGCAGGAGCTGAACAGTCAGTCAGCCAGACAGTCGCATGCTGCACCTGCCTCATGTCGAGCGGATTACCTGGATTTCATTAAGAAGAACGTAAAGCCGCAGCCTTTTCAAGAATTCCAAAAAGCCACATTCAGTTTCTCAGCAGCCTGAAATATGAAATGGAGCTTTACTGGAGGACTTGAAAGTTACTCACTAACTGGATTTAATTTACTTTTGTGGAATAAAATAGAAGCTACAAAGAAGAGATTGGTGACTCACCGAAACATGCACAATTTGCAGCGTAAGTTTGATACTTTACACCTTTTTTTAAAAAAAACAAACTTTTTAGTTGTGATCCAATAGTGTGACAGTTTGTTGCTGCCGCTGCTGCCAGCAGGCTGTTAACAGAATTGGCCGCTTGGGTAGAACAGGAGTCAAATACCACTGAAACAAGTGTGATAAATTTAATTTCTTTAACTTCCTGTCAAAGCTGTCAGCTAACAGTTCTGCCTAGTGCTTCTGCTCATGTTGTATGAACTATTCTGACGGAGTGCACATGTCACTGCCTTAATCTGAAGTATGTTAATGAATCCCGGTGAAGATTTTCAGTTTGGACTTATTCAGAGAGGCCTGTAACATGTGGACATGGCAAAATAGGACGAGTTTGTATTAAATCAAGTATTTCAATCATTACAGACAAATTTTCATGAACTATCACTACAGTTGTTTAAAAAATCATTTTACAGGCGTACTCATTTATGTCATTAAACCACATCAAGTACACTGATTTGTAGCTGATCTTATTAGTTTTGTTACTTCTAAAGAGATCCTCAGTTGAACCCAGAAGTTGGTTGATTGTGTTCCACTTGAATCCTTACCTTACCAAGAACTGGGTCTATTTAAATTTCACTCAGGAAATCAGGGGAGCTATCCCTGTCATGCCGAGTGTCACGCTGTGGGATTACAGGCGTATTTTGGAGCTCTGGGTGCTGCTGACCGGGGCCAGGCATTATAATTTAGCTGCGTACGTGCTGCTGCAGCAGAGCTGGCTTTGTCTGAGTGCCAGAAGTGGGACGGACTAAACCGCCGCACGACTCACGCAGAGGGGAGGGGCTGAGCAACCTGCAGGAGAGCGAGCAGCCAAGCTCGTCGCAGAGAAAGAGAGGGAGAGAGAGGATGACAGAGGGAAAGCATGGAAACAGGCTGCAGGTCCTCTTCCCCCTCTGCTAGTGGAGAGATGCTGCACATTTGCTTTTAAGACAGATGCATTCTAGGACATAATGCTGGATGCTGCACAGGGAGTCAGAATTATTTCAGTTTAGCTGCAAGAAGCAAAGCAGGGGGTAAAAGGTAATGGGCTTGGAATGAATGAATGAAGAATGACCTCATCGCTTGCAAGAAATGAAAGATGCAGGAGTGGCTGGTGACAGACCCCCCATGTGATTGGCTGTGGTAAGTGATGTAACACGTTACTGAGCAGGCTGTCCTTAATGGTTTTTTCAAATGGATGTTTCAGTGGTCGTATAAAAACAGTTTATTGTGCCTGTTTGGAGAGATTTTTGCCCTAAATCAGACAGTGAGAGCTGTGTTTCTGTAGAAATGAGTCTGGAGCGAAAGCTAAGCTGTCAAGACTGGATTATCTAAATGAGTGGTTATAAGAATTCATAATTTCTGGGAATGTGAAAAGGAAATGTGATCATATTGGAGGGCAGTGTTGCTATGACGAGCAGCAGGAAATGTGCTGTGGTTGAGATGGTCGGCTGCATTTTGCACAGGTTGGAAACCTCTGCGTTTTCTGCCATGTCACAACTGTAGTTGTCTGGCAACAGTAAATGGTGGTGGCGCTCTCAGTGAGTCTTGCAAGCTTCACTGTGACAGAAAGGCTGTTAATGCAGAGGGAGTGAACAAAAGCAGTGCAGATTTGTGAGTTAAAAATAGCTCACTGCTTTAGCTCTGCTACAGCTAGTGTTAGCTTGTGAGCAGCAACTGTAGATAAAGATTTCCCTTTTTGCTCCACAGCAGCTGTTAAAATGCATCATTGCATCAATCAGCACAGACACAATGACTCAGACTCAGTGCTGCCTCAATACTGCACTAGGAAACAGAGTTAACGATGTGATTGTGCATGAGAGGTCAATGATGATTATTTGTCTAAAGCTGGATATTTGCTACAAACCCTTGAGGGGAAAGCTGTGGCCAGCAGGGTTTTGTGACATCTCGCCCCTACTTCTCCTGCCACAATCCTGGAGGTGTGACAGTGTTTAGGATGTGCATCTTTTTTTCTCCTTTCTCTGAATGAAATGTATTCTCCCTGACTCATGCCTCATTTGCCTTCCTATTACCTCCACGCTAACGCCTCTCTGTCACAGAAAGGAAGCTTTTTTTTTTAGCTGTCTAAACAATGGAAAGAGATGAGATGGAGAGATTTACAAAATGTGTGGGTTTTTCCCAGCATTCACAAAATGATTGAAAGAAATTCAGATGATGCAGTGGATGTCAAATTTTGGTACCCAGTTGCATCTGCAGCTTAAGAAGAGAATCAGCCTTAAACTTGAGCACATATGTGCTCCAATTGCACCACGGTATATTTATTTACAATCTGTAATCCCCCTGTGTTGTTACAGCTCTACCTCCAAAGCCACCGAAGCCTACATCTGTAACTAACAACGGTATGAACAACAACATGGCTCTACAAGACGCTGAATGGTACTGGGGAGACATCTCAAGGGAGGAAGTCAATGAGAAATTGAGGGACACTGCAGATGGTACGTTTTTGGTGCGAGACGCCTCTACAAAAATGCACGGAGACTACACTCTGACTCTGAGGTAAGCTCCTCCCTCCTTTCAGTTTGAATCCTCCTATCAATCTTTTATTCTTTTTTTTTTTGCAGTGAGTTTAACCCTTTGTGTTGCTTCTTTTTTGTTGTTTTGTTTATAGGAAAGGAGGAAACAACAAGCTCATTAAGATATTCCATCGGGACGGGAAGTACGGCTTCTCAGACCCGCTGACCTTCAGCTCTGTCGTCGAGCTCATCAACCACTATCGCAACGAGTCACTGGCGCAGTACAACCCCAAGCTAGACGTCAAGCTGCTGTATCCAGTCTCCAAACACCAGCAGGTGAGACAGCAGCTTAGCAAAAAACTAGCACATTGCATTTACGTAATTTTAAGCATTTTAACTGCAACTTTTTGTCTCTGTTTTGAATCTTTTTTCAGGATCAGGTGGTGAAAGAAGACAACATTGAAGCTGTGGGCAGGAAGCTCTGCGAGTACCACCAGCAGTACCAGGAGAAGAACAAAGAGTACGACCGTCTGTATGAAGAATACACCAGAACATCACAAGTGAGTCCAGGGCCAAACAATAGTCAAGAATTTTGCCGCAATATTTGTATGACATGCACTAATATTGTGCCTCTACTTCCAGGAAATTCAAATGAAAAGGACAGCGATAGAAGCTTTTAACGAAACTATAAAGATTTTTGAGGAGCAGTGTCAAACGCAAGAACGGTACAGCAAAGAGTATATTGAGAAATTCAGGAGAGAAGGCAATGACAAGGAGATCCAGAGGTAAGAAGGCAACACGATTCATTGGGTCACTTCTAACAGTAGCAACAATAGTAGATTATCAAAGTTTAAAGTTCAAAACTCATTCATCCTTCATTTTTGCCTCCAGGATCATGGGAAACTATGAGAAGTTAAAATCTCGGATCAGTGAAATCGTGGACAGCAAGCGTCGACTGGAGGAAGATCTGAAGAAGCAGGCGGCAGATTACAGAGAGATCGACAAGAGGATGAACAGTATCAAGCCAGACCTCATCCAGCTCCGCAAGACCAGAGACCAGTATCTCATGTGAGTACGGCTTCCTCTGAAACCTAAAACTTTCCTCCGGAGAGAAAAATCAAAATGGCTCTGGCCTGGTTTCTGACATCCACATGTTGTCTCTCCTGTCAGGTGGTTGACCCAGAAGGGAGTCAGACAGAAGAAACTCAACGAGTGGCTGGGAATAAAGAACGAGAACACAGAAGAGTGAGTATCCATTTTAATTTCAACAAATTAACCAACGATAAATACCTTTGGCATTAAAACTTACTTTTCTGTGCTTTTTTTTTAAAAGTCAATATTCGATGGTGGATGATGACGAAGACCTTCCTCATCATGACGAGCGTTCCTGGAAGCTGGGCAACATCAACCGACTACAGGCGGAGGCTCTCCTCCAGGGCAAGAGAGACGGAACATTCCTGGTTCGAGACAGCAGCAAAGCAGGATGCTACGCCTGCAGTGTTGTGTACGTATCTCAGACTTTTCTCAAATCGTATTTTCGGTGTATTTGTAGCCTTTTCTCTTAGAGATGCATGTAAACACAACAACTTTAACATGATATTGGACTGAAGCATCGACTCGAGTATACAGCTATAACTGATTCAGCATTTTAGGCAATTTGGAGGACTTTTCCTGCACTGATATTGTAACAAGCCCAATTGAGAGATCCCTTCCTAATGTGTTTTGTTTGTAAGAAAAAACAAAACAAAAAAACAAAACGCATCTAAAATCAAGCAGTTGTCCTCATAAGTTTTAGTGTTCCAACACTAAATTCAAGCCTTTTGTTTCCATTCAAAGAGGAAAAACTGTCTTGGGAACCAGAGAGTTTTGTAGTTAAGAGGCCGTAACTTCGGAAAATATCCACTTAATTTGCCTTGCAAACTGCATCGTGTTAGCTTTAGATAAAGTTTGGAACACAAGGCCACGCCCACAGGATAATTGCAGTCAGTATAATCTGTTTCTCTGTACAAACCCCTGACTGCTGTTGGAAGCCAGACTGGAAAAAATGCAAACCTGACCTTTAATGTTTAATCAAGATATGTCAAAGCAGTGGGTGGTTTTAGTCTATAAAGAAAGTCAAAAGGTCAGAAAGAGCACATTAACTGCCTCCAGACCCAGAACAGACTGTGACCTGCTGTCCTCCTCCTCTTTGCAGTGTGGACGGCGAGGTGAAGCACTGCGTCATCAACAAAACCCCCTCAGGTTACGGCTTCGCCGAGCCGTACAACCTGTACAGCTCACTAAAGGAACTTGTACTTCACTACCAGCACACGTCTTTGGTCCAGCACAATGACTCTCTGAATGTGACGTTAGCATACCCAGTCTATGCCCAGCAGAGACGGTGAGGACCCGGATGTACCCACATGGACACGAGAAACAGGCCTCATGGGAATTTGGAGATACATGTCATTGGACTCCATGATTTAAAAAGAAGAAGAGGCTCAGTTTGCTGAATTCAGACTTGAAACGGGAGGAAAAAAGACATTATAAATCCTGAACCATTTCAGTGACTGCCTGACCACGAGCCTGAGGCGAGTCTGAATGTAGATTTATTTCTGTTTTGTTTTTTGTGGGAGCACAGAATCAAGCGGAAACTGCTGAACTCTCCCCCAGCAGAGGACATTTGAGGCCTTTTCCTAATGGTGCTTGTTCTTTTTCAAAGCTTTACCAGCCGGGAATGTCTAATCGCAGCAGACGAACTCTTCAAATGGAACTGTACCCACCGGCCACAACTTTGTTTTTCCACTTTTTTTTTCTCCCCCCTTTCATGTCATCTTCGTGTGTGTGAGTGTCTGTGTTTCTGCACAATTGTGTCTGTGAGTGAGTGTGTGTGATCGTCCATGTGACCAAAACTCATAGAATCAGGAAACTTTGTGACGTTTGAAAGAGGGGTGTGTGTGTAACACATTGGCGTGTGTTAACTGTTCAGTAGCAGACCGCGGGTCAGCTGATAAATGTAGCAAAATGGCACTTTTTAAACAAAGTTTAATTTTTTTTTTTTTTTTTTTGAAAAGACTCCTATGGACTTTTATCAGAAGAGCGGAGAGGACGAGACGTCTGCATCCTACCTTCTTACTGTTGAGCATTATAGTGCAGAAGTAAACTTGATCTTTACTGTGGGCAGGTGAAACTATGAATAGACTTATATTTCATGTACATATGTGAAAATTTGCAAAGTCATGAATCAAAGTGCACCATACCAAAAAGGATCAGTTCCTGTTTTAGTTCTATTCTGATCTGCTATGCAATTCTTTCTCCATTTATTCTTCAGAATTGTTTTATTCTGTTGCAACCCACAATATAAGCTTGTTTTATTGCTTGAAAAGTATCTTTTCCTGTGTAAATATCCAAGAGGATATTTTGTGTCAAAATGCCAAGATACAGTAAAGAAACTGCTTATGATTTTTAAAGATTAATAATAGCAACATACACTTTATTATAAATGACTTTAACAACTGGTATAAAGATGGAAAAGATGAGTATTTTATTAGTCTTTTTTTCGCTTCAAACTAATGTTCTTCTCAGGCAGAGCCTTTTGAGTATTTGAGCTGCTTCAGTCACAAGTACTTCTTCTTACAGAGTTGAGCTTACATGCAGTTCTTTGTTGAGATGGACAAAGACGGTTCGAGCACTCAGAGAATGGGATGATGGGACAGTTCAACCCTCATCAACCGTCACCACAGAAACAACAGTATAGATTTATTTTGTTATAAAATATATATGTTCCCACATGAGAATATATCAAAGCAGACTGGTGTTTTCAAACCAATGGATATTGTTATTAAAGATCAATACATTGTCCACTTAGTATTTTTCTGTATCAGAAAATCACTGTGTTTACATAGGTGGATCAGCTCATTTCAGATCTGTCTGTAATTTCATATTTCGCAGGACAACATGTGCCAGTTGAATCCTCGACAGAAATATTCAGCCACAGCTCAACAACTTTTTCTCTCTCCGTGTTTATTCTCAGCTTTTATGAGTCCATGATTTAAGTGATTGGTACACGTGTAAACTTAGTGGACTGGTCATTACCAGCAAAAAATATTTTAAATGAAGCTTATTAGTGTGTCAGGCCACAAGAAGTACAAATTTGTCACCCTTATTAAGTCTAACCGATGATTAATTAGATGCTCAAATGACAAAAATGTCTGCCATTAATATTTTATGTATTTTACAAT
>JAQFJA010000011.1:22176735-22194403 GCA_029874485.1 Naso brachycentron | reverse complement strand
CAACAAGGCAAAGATGCAGCTCAAGACAAATCGTAGCAACTGGTGTTTCTGAAAATGGCCACAAGTCTAAAGGCCATTAGTGATAATGCATCTTTTAAGTTTTTTTAATGTTACTAATTACAGCACATGTATAGATACTTGTGTAGACAAAATATTGCATTTTTAGCTACAACCAGCAGCCCTACAGGTCGGTCGGTTGGTTGGTGCACAAAAGTTTGGCATGGAGGTCAAGTTTGTGTGTGTGTGAAGGTGTGTTCGGGTTCGTGCCAACTGGCTAAAAGGTGCGTGACAATGGGAATGGCCAATTTCAGAAAGGTGCGTAACCTTCAAAGGGATTCACAGACTAGCACAGGTTGGTCATGAGCCAAAGGACAGCTGATTAACTGTTTGGGTCAACTGTTGAAAAGGGGGCGTGGCAGTGGGAGTGGCCTGTAACAAGAAGGCGCATAACTTCCGAACAGAGGCATGTAACATGGCCAAACTTTTTAGAAATACACACACTTTCATTGGTCATGGCTTGCCCCGCCTCTGCACTTTTGCCCCTTCCACAACTGATCATTTGTTGTAAACTGTACACTCTTGTGGGCATCCTTGCAGTAACTTTTATTAACATTTTTAGTTGCTGGTTGCAGCTACAGCAAATTCATGCTTGTGTTTTCTCTTCTACAGTTTTGTAAAGCTTTAGTTACATTTCAGCGTCAAGAAAACAAATGTATTTTGTTTAAATTTTGTGGGGGAATTGTGGGGCTGTGTTTTTCTTCAGGGTGGGGGACCAGTGCAGTGTCACTGATGTATAATTTTAGGTTATGTGTGTGTGTACTGTTTGACACTATATGTTTCAATCCAGTTTTTGACTGTATATGTGTTTTTGATGAGAATATGTGCTGCCATACCAACTAAGTCTCTAGTCTGCCCAGGACTAGTTTCTCCTAAGGGAGACAAATAAAGGCAAATCTAATCTAATCGAATGCAGTACATGTATCATCACGTATTATTATTGAATAAGCTACCCAGCTGTATATAATTTACTAAACCTGCCTGACCTTTTTGGGGTCAAAAAAATCTAATGGATTACTGCACCAAATCTGCTACATTTTTTGTGTAAGTGTAATTTGCCCTGCGATGCATTGCAGACTTTAGACGTGCACATAAATATATTCTGATGTTATTCTGGTAAATTAAGCTAACAGTAAGAGGACGTTCCCTAAAAGGCACTAATATAAAACCTTATAACTGCAGAGGAAGAGAGTTTAAGACATGAATAAAATATGTAGTACCTGTGACAGCGTGGGCTAACAAAGAGGGGGTGTGGCGCCCATGAGAAATACCGTACAGTTCAATATCATAGCCTGTAGCATCCATCAGGCTAGAGATTGTAATGTTACGGGCTTCACCGGGCAGTCTGAACTCCAGCGTATCAGACTGCTGCTCAGGGTCACTGAGCCTGATAACAAAGCCATCAAAGTGGCCTGACACTGTGCTCCAGGACAAGCTGAGGTTATGTGGGCTCACAGATGAAGCAGCTATGGACCCCAACTGTGGGACATCCTCTGAACAGAAGAGAAACATGGCTTTTTAGTTATGTTGCACTGATTGAAGTCACAATTGGGGTTGCTACATGCAGTGTCAATAAAATGCATGTAATGTGATACCTGTTGTAGCTACACCAAATAGGGGCTGTGTGTTCTGTCCACCAGCGCTGGCGTACAGCTTTATGTCGTAGCTTGTGCTCGCTTTGAGCCCCGCCATGACTGTGGAGCGCACATCTCCTGGCAGAGCGCGCCCCATTGCCTGCGAGGGCAAAGCAGACTCTCTGACTTCTACTATAAAGTTATCAAACGCCTTCTCTCCTGTCCGCCATGACAGAGAAAATCTGTCTGAGGTAATGTTAGAAACAACTAGCCTGGACAAATCAGGCTCTTTAGCTACAGGGGAGAGAAAAATATAAAATATTTTCATTTATGGAAATAGACAGCATGTATATGCCTCTAATGTATACATGGAGGCCCAAGTTAGGTTTACAGTGCAGATAATAACTGAAAAATATTAAATATGACCCTATTCTTTGAAAGATGAATGACAAAATCCAATTACCTGTTGATGCAACAATACTGACAGCGCTTGTTCTGGATCCCTTGTAAGTCCCATAGAGGTAGGCTATATAGTCAGTGCTGGGCCGGAGCCCTGTGATGTCATGGGACTTTACATTGTGGGATATGTTATACTCCACTGGCTCCATCAGCCAATTAGAATCAATTATCTCCAAGATAAAACCATCAAATTCTCCTTCAGTGTCGTTCCAGGAGATTGAAAAGCTCTCTGACGTTAAGTTTGAGATAAATAGTTTGCCAACCACTGGCTGATTCACTAAAGAGAGAAATCGTTATTAGATTTTCATCAAAATCATCTTGCAGAACACACGTTGGTATAAAGTCAGAAATTATAGGAAGCTGGCTGGTTTTTTTTATCCCATAAAAATGTGTATAGGGAACTCACCACCACCCACTTGCATTTCCTGATAGTCTGAGTAGCTCAATAAAGGTGAAATACATGCATAAACTTTTGTGTGAAAAATGAAAAGTTGCAAAATCATTTTTAAAACCTATTAATGCCTATTGCTTTTGTCAAAAACGGTCAGTAGGTAATGCCAAAGGGAAAAAACACAAGAGCCTTTATAGTAAATAGCTGAAGAATACTAGCCTGCAAGTTTGAATGATTAAAATACGAGTGTTGATTAAAATGTGAAAATGTGGCAATGGATGAAATATATTAGACTATAAAGTCTGTCTCATGCATATGGAGGAACTAACACGATGACAACAAGATGAATTCTGCATAAAGAGCAAATCAAAGCAGAATAGCTACAGAGAAAGTTAAAACTTTTACAAACATGTTTTTACTGTACATGCGATGAGAAATATAGTCAGTTACATGCAAACGTGCAGCAGGCAACTAAGGCATCGTTTAGATGTAAAACAAGGTGGCGTTACTGAAAACCTCAGATTACATCATTAGCTTTTTACCTTGATTATGGCAAGAAGATTTAATCATTTGCCACCTGGTAGTTCAAAAGGAAATGAGGAACATTTACTTTACTGTTCTGTGCAAACAAAACAAAACTGTCGTATCTCAGTGTCATTCACACAAACTAACAGAACTCAAATGCCACGAAACTGTGAGCACTTACACATCCATGGGCAAATGATCCCTCAAGGTTAATCAATTACACACTGAATGAGAGTTGATGGGATGAAATGAGATGGTCACGCTGTCATGGTGTGACTGGCGTGTGAGGATGAAAGTTATTGGTTTGCTTTTGCAATCATCGCAGCACATCAGCGTCAAACCTCACCACGATGCAGGGGATGGGAGAGGGGGGAGGGGCACGGGCTTCATGCACTTTAGGAACTGGGAGGGAGGGAGCAGTTCAGGGTAAGGATGAACATTTGAGGGGTTTTTGCTTGGCTCAGTGATGTGGCATTGGTGCCCATCACTCTGCCCTCTCTCAGCTAGACAGAAACAGTGGCTGGAGGGTAAAGAATGGTTCATTACATGTTGGTTAACATGAAGCAGCACAGCACCCTGTGGTCAGGGTGTTGGACAGTGATGACGAAACAGAAATAGGGTTATTATGTTTTTCACATTTCATGCAGCGAGGTGTGGATGTTCCACTGTGAGTGAGACAACAGAGCTTCTAGTGTGTGTGTCTGTGTGTGCTTCACAGATGACGGCTGAAATAGAAAGATAGTAAAAATCAAAAGAGAGACAGGAAGTTAGAGGACAAAACGCTGCAACGCTGCAAGTTGCAGGTACCTGTAGTGGCTTCAGTGTACACGGGTTCAAGGAAGGAGCCTTGATACATCCCAAACAGGCCAACCATGTAGGTCGTGTTGGGATTCAGCCCAGAGATGCCCAGGCTAAAAGCGCCTCCCGAAATACTGAGGTTCTGGCTCTCTGCGAAATTCTCCATGTTTGTTACCTCAATGACAAAGCTGTCAAAGTCCCCACTCGTGGGGATCCATGACGCAGTGAAGCCGTCCCATGTAATGTCAGAGATGGTGAGGTTCAACACCATGGGCTTCAGCTCCTCTAGTAGATAGACAGATCAGAGTGGGGTCAACTGAATGGCAAGACGGATT
This sequence comes from Naso brachycentron, assembly GCA_029874485.1. Lineage (NCBI taxonomy): Eukaryota > Metazoa > Chordata > Actinopteri > Acanthuriformes > Acanthuridae > Naso > Naso brachycentron. Next base: position 22,190,264 of record JAQFJA010000011.1, on the reverse strand, counting down.
GTGAAAATTACTCTCACACAGCTTTTTAAAATACAGAATATGACAGAATGTCTGGGCCATATGTAGAGGAAAAATAATCCTGCACCTAAGAAAAAAAACCCCCAAAAAACGGGATTTAATAATGGCGATAAAATTGACATAATATATCAATAAAAGTTGTAAAATTTTGAAAATTTATTTAGAAATTTATGACAAAGTTGTAAAAATATTTTGAGAAAGTTAGAATTATTAACATTAAATAAATTTCCCCTAGAAATATAAGTTTCTACATTGATTTTAAATGACTTGAAACTATTTCATTACATTACCATTACTCTCACAACTTTATTTTCAAAATATGACTAAATCTTCCAAATTTCATCTAAAAATATCTTTAATTATAATTATTATTATTATATTTTGTTGTTTTACAAGTATTACCTCTAATATTAAAACTTAAAAAAAACCACACAATATGATTAAATCTAGTATTAAGTCTAATTTATATAGGCAAGCCTACTGTTTTATTATTATTATTATTATTATTGTTACAACTTAAATATTGAAACATTATGACTTTAATCTGGGGAAATAGCAACTTTTTCTCCTAATGAAATAATAATACCACGACTTTAATTTTGAAACATATCTATTGTGTTTTTGTGGCCCCAATATTCTGCCATTAAAAAGAATAATAAGTTAAGCAAAAACAACAAAAATGGGAATAAAAACAAATGTCTCTTACAATAGCACATCAACCATCTTATACCAAACAAACAAACATGCAGTCATATTGAAATATTCAGAGTATCAACAGTGAATGGAGATGACAGTGCCTTGTAAATAATGCCTACAAAAAGAAATATTGACTCCATGTACCTGTAGTAGCCAAAACTTTGAGAGGTAAAGAGCGCTTTCCTTCCACCAGCCCTTGTAATGTAATATTATATTGTGTAAATGGGGACAAACCATCGATTTCAGCCTCTCTGACACTTCCTGGCAGTGTGGTCACATGAGCTTGTTGTGTCCCTGACGGAGAAATGACCTCCACCAAAAAGCTATCGAATGCCTTGTCAGGTGCAGACCAACTCAGTCTTATGTTAGTGGAGGTAACACTGACTGTGAGGTTTCCCAGTACGTCCAGGTTTGAGCTGTCAGGCTCAGGCCCAGAGCTCATTACACCCGTATCAGAAGTAGAAGGCGGCTCAGGGTTTAGAGGACGAGGGGGAATTGTGTTTTGAACAGCTTCAATATCCAGAGAAGACTTTGGGGTTGTTGGGGCATCTTTGATGCTCAGCAGAAGTACATCTGAAGAGGTAGGCTTTGGTGCTACAGTGAATAAAGCAAGTTAAAGAAGGAAAATGTTACCGGCTCTGCTGATGACTGAAGAAGAACCTGTGAAGAAGAACTGGATTAAAATAAGAATACTGTAGAGTTCAAAAAATACAGCAAAAAGTTCTCTCCTTCATCTGCCTCATTCCTGTGAAGATTTCATCATTTCTTTGTCTCTTGTTATCCAAGATTTTCAGGACTGCAGTTTTAATCACCAAGCAGCAGCAAAGACATTAATGACAACTGAGTCAGTGCCATTAATTTCTGAAGGTTCTGAGTAGTCCACCAAAGTGGAAGTACACAGTCGTCTTCAAGTAGATGTTGAAGCCATGCACAGCCATGTTGTTGCTGCTGTCCCAAAGAAAGGCTGCTGAGTCACACGAGTTTGCATGCGAGAGACGAATGGTGTAATTTTCTCCAACTGGGACTGAAGAAGATGAATGATGTGGATGGAACTGATGACGCAGGCGTTCAGAGAGCAAAATGGTTGCATTTAAAAGTTCAAATGCAGGAAGAAGTCAACCACAGCCCTGTAACCTTTGCATCTGAGGGTATCAATTTATCAGGGAGGACATGGATTTCTTCCTGTATTTGGATTTATTTGGAGGCAACATTGTGCCACAACACTGAGGCTTGTGAAAGGAAAGATGGGATGAGGTGAAAATGATTATTTTTAGTGTGAAAATACAATTATCTCTTTTGAAATGAATGAGTTTTTCATGCCAGAGACTTTAAAGTAAAAAATACTCTTTGCTTAGAAGTTTTACCGAGTAAAATACTAACATGCAAATCTTATAGCTACTCTGATCCAATAAACTATTGGAGCAAAAGGTCTCCAAAAAATATTCAGCCTAAAAAAGAATCTTATACCTGTGACTGCATTAGCTTGAAGTAGGGCAGATCTCTGGCTACTGGTTACTCCATAAAGTTTTATTTGATATTCTGTTGATGCCTTCAGACCTTCAATTTTTGAACCAGTGGCATCCCCGGGAAGTTGGACCTCTCTTATGTCCAACAATTGCTGAGTGTCTTTATATTCTATTGCAAAACTATCATAGACACTGTGAGCCTTTAGATTCCACGAGAGGTCAAACCCATCATGCGTGATACCCGAGATAGTCAGCGCTCCAAGCTCATCCTCAGGCTCTGTCCCAGAGAACTGGGACTCAGAGGGCTCTAAATGCACAAAGCTGATGACATTGTCCTCCGAGCCTGTAGGAGTCGCTATCTCACGGTCGTCTGAGTCAGCTAAATAAAACGTGAAAGAGGCTACGAGACAGACAAAAAGGCACAAATCAAGAAAGCATCATTTAAGTGTAAGCTGAGTGTGATTAAATCTCTATGGGTAATTCTAAATTTCAAAGTTTAACTCTGATGTGGAGTCGTTTTACTTCACTTAACAGACTTACAAAGACGAATATCACAATTTTCTAACACTTAATGCTAAACAGTAAACATTTCAGCCTGTATTTTAAAGCCCTGAAGGATATCTGAGCATATTTAGCATGAAGATTATTTTTCTATCCTCGTGAAGGCACGTGTCACTATTCATTTAAAGATCATATTGTGGCAAAATTGTCCTCTACCCACCTGTGGATGCAGAAAGGGTGACAGGTGTGCTCTTCTTGTGACCCCTCTCTGCAGTCAAGGTGATGCTGTAGCTCATCCCAGGGGTCAGGTTGGACAAGACATGGCTTGTTGTTGGCTGGGAGGCTGGGATCTCCTGCTCCTCAAGCTGGCCATCCTTGGAGACGTACACCAGCCTGTAGCCACTGATCTTGGCCCGAGGTTTCTGCCAGCTCAGAGTGAGGGAGGTCTCTGTGGACTTCACTCCTTTGAAGTTTCTGGGAGGATCAATATCTGACAGGAAAAATAAAGAACGTAAAATTGACTGACAGTAAATTATTTGTAGCATCTCTCACTTTCGTTTGCATTCTCAACACAAATTACAAATAATTTTCCACCATTAGTTCCACATTGTCACCCAGTTTGTATCTATAAACTTGGCCATCTGTGTATTTATGTGGGGTGAGAAGAATGATTGTCTGGAAAGCTGCTTGGCAGCATCTCTCACCAGTTGCTGCATTTGTAGTAGCAGGGAGACTCTCTCTCTCATTCTTCACAGCAGTCACACCGATCCCATATTCTGTCCCAGGCTTCAGTCCTGCAGCACAGAGGACCAGAGGGAAATTATCACAAGGCATTATTAATACAAGCTAGTTATGGTCTTACTTTCAGTCTCCTCTACCCTTACCAATGATAGTAGCTTTTGTGGTGTCTCCTGGGCTTCGTGGGAACACTTCTTCACCATGAGTAGCTCCAGAGATTGGACTGTACTTCACCCGATAGCTGCCAACATCTGCTTGACTGTTAGTCCACTCTAGACTGATGCTGTTGTCTGTCTGGGACACAGCCAGCAGGTCCGTGGGGGCATCCAGGGCTACAGATAATACATCAACAATGATATATGGAGTGACAACTTTCTGCTAAAAACTTCAGATTCGTACACAGATATTGAATTTTTATATTTGGAATCTGAGCCATTCCAACTTTTTGCAGCATGCAAAAAGATGTATGTGCATCAAAAATCATCACAAAATAGATAAAATCACTGCAGAATATATACAAACATGAGCATGTTCTGCAATACTGTTTTATTCAGCCGTAGTTTTTTGTAGTGTTATTTTATACTTTTGTACTGAAAAGACCAAAACTGTTCATGTATTAGTCTGTTACTCAGTACTTTGAATTTCCTGTGCTGATGGCAATTATTTAAAAATGGGTCACAAAAAAACATGTTACCCTGTGCAACACTTTGGCTTGCTGATGTGTTTTCAGGGACTCAGATTTAAAAAAGGGAAAACTGCAGGTACTGCTATCAATAGCCTACCTGTAGTGAATGTGGTGGTGACCGGCTCACTGGTGATGTTTCCCCTCTTGGAGATGAGCAACACCTTGTACTCTGTGTCTGGTCTCAGACCATCAATGCTGTACTGCTTGTCTGGGAGTAAAATCTCCACTCTGGTTTCATCTGAGGGGTCGGCGCTTGGCCCATAGGACATGGTGACTTTATCCATAGGAGAAACCGGCTGAGACCAGTCAACCAGAGCTGAGGAGTCCGTCACATCCTTCACCTCCACCTGCTGGGGCCTGTCAATCTCTGGGATGGGGATTAAAGTAAGAGGGGCAAGGGTGAGTAACAAGACCCCTTTTATGTAGCCGGTTTAAGACGGAAGTGTTGTAGCTTCATGATCGCCGTTCTGTATAAAACACATTGAATGGGTGGAGTTGTTGCTGTGCTGCTGTTAAGCTGGCAGCGGTGGTAATAACAGAGCCAAATCGACATCTGCATAAACATGACACTAGATGCTGAAGCTGTTGTGTTACACAAAATCGAAACAAAACATCGGTTTGCTATTTAAAATTATATTATTAAGTACAATAGCTTGCTAATTTTAGCATTTAGCTCAAAGCACCACTGTGCCACAGAACTGCCCCACACAGTTGTTAAGTGTCTCAGTCTTGTTTCATGATAAATGAATAAAGATGTAAAAAAAATACTCTAAAAGTTGTAAATTTATTTTCTTGGACTGATCACACCAGTTAATCGTCTATTCATTAGTCCCACAGGAGACCATCAGAGCTGATTTTGATCAATTTTTAAAAGACTGGAGGGGAAGCAAGTCCACAAAACTTCACTTAAAACCACGGGGAGGGATTTTTCCAACAAGCGTCACGTCATTTGGCCTGTTTGTGGACACATGGAGCAGGTTAGGACACAGTCACTGGGAAAAACTGAAACAATCTGATGTTCACTGACTGGTTTGCATCAATTCTAGTCAGGAAGTGATCTGACTCTTAGTTGGTGCTAGACAAACATTAAGGCCAAACATAAGCACTACTGCAATATTTTTTAAAAAAACAACCCTTGTAAGACTCAGCTTGGTTTTCATAAAATATAATGAGATTCCCTTCCACTCTGACATTGTGTTTACTACCTGAAAAATCTCCTCTGTGCACATGTGGAGGAGACATCCTTTCTCTATGTTTTCGAACCGTGCTAAAAGGACCTCTGGGGCTGAAAGGGTACGAAGATTAACTTTCTTTCTATCATTCATTTGTGGGAGTTGTGTCTACTTTCAGCCTACGCAAATACATGACATCAGAGCTGAATGGGTATGATACCCTGGGAGTCCACTGACACAGACTTGTAAACTAAATGGCTTTTCCATGCACAATGAAAGTTGTCTGGCCTGGCATGCCATATGAATTGCATGAGCAACTGGAAGCATTTTTTCATCATAATGTATGGAGCAACACTGCAGTAAAAGTTTCAGTGAGTAGAGGACGAGAGGTAAGAGCAAGATTTAGTGAGAGTGAAAAAAAACAAATATTACATGGCAGCGCTAAAATGAGATTCAAGGTGCGAGCGATTACACTTCCAGTGAAATATGCTGGATGGAACTGTGAAGCCAGCAGGGATTTCCTGTTTTCACTCTTGCTTTTATTATTGTATTTCACTTTTTGACATTAATATGTTTTTTCTACTCTGTGCTCAAGTGAAGTGAAGGTTCTTTGTATCCTCCTGAACTACTAGCTGCCAAACAGAGCAGGAAAATGAAATATTATCTGAACAGGGTTGCATTCACCAAAATTTTCCATCATTGACCAAAATAAATAAATAAATAAATAAATAAATTTAAAGGTGCCCCTTCAAACCGGTTTGATATTCAGTTACATACCAGACCGGACCAGTATACCAGACTTTCACCATTAGATGTTGCATGTCACTCAGCCAACGAAACTGAGTGACAAAGTGTGTGTGTCACAACAGCCAATGAGTGTTCAGATTCTCCCAACGTCACTGACATCCTGACGTTGAGAAAAGGCGACGAAAACAACTGTTGGTGTGTGAATACCACGGAGCTGCACAACACGACTTTATCATGTTAACTTACACCACAGAGTTACTGTACGTAATAAACACGGACAGGATGTGGTTAAGCTTTCCAACGTTTCCGAAATTTCCACAACTGACACAGTCAGAGATGATGACTACATCGGCTGTAGTCAACGTGGGCTGTTAGCTACTAGCTAACTAGCTTGGTAACATTACACGGAGCTGTGCAGCCTGAGCTCTTAACTAAATAGCACACACAATATTGCTGTCATTCATTTTCATTTATAGCCTAATCAAACATCATAATATGTTGATCACTTTGTCTTGTTGTGTGCTGTTAATGCAATACGAGTTAGATTTGTGCATGTCGTCGGGCCAGTGGGTGTTAGTACATGTTGTTGCTGATGTATGCTTTCAATCTGCCGGGATCTCACATAATAACAAATGCCAGTTTAGCTGATAAGCCTAAAACTGAACAGGTTAAGCTTGCACACCGGATTCAAATGTAACAAAGTCAAAAAGTCAGAGTAATCCAAGTGCCCTGAGGCCTCGACATGCTTGTTGTTTTGAAAAGCATCACTGACACCTTGTTTTTAGCCTCATTGTTCACTGTCGCCTGTGACTCCTATCATATTATTATTTTGTGTGTGTGTGTCTTTGTATGTGTGTGTGAGTGTGCGTTTAAATTCTGGTCACCATTCACTTGAATTGTTTAGAACATGACTGCAGCACCTTTTTCCTGTGAAACTCCAGCAGTGTTTTGTGGACTTACATACTTCATCTGAGTGTAGTCAGTAATAGAAAGTAAAACTAATAATGATTATCAGCTGGTGGCAGCTCATGTCACAGGGCAGGAAAATGGCAGCAAGGCGGTCAGGAGGAAAACCCAATGACCACCAGCTCTGTGGAAAGTTTGAGTTTAGGCTAAGCTAATTAGTGCAATTTAATTTAATTTCCAATAAATGGTTTGTTCATAAAATTGTTTTGTGTGTAATTTGGATAAGTTGGATCATTCTGTTAAGGGCTTTGTGGCCATCTGATGTCAAAGCAAGAAAAAAAAAAAACACGGTCAATCTCTCAGTTAATCTTTTCTCTACATGCTCTTATAAAATGCATAATCTCTAAGTTTTGTTCTGTATATTAAATATCATTATGATTGAGTTGATTTTGAAAATGCAATGCTATTAAATAGGCTGCCTCATTATCATTAAGAAACTTACTGGTTGTGACTTTTTTGGATGTTTGGGGTCCTCTGGTGTTGTTCTTGATGATGTTAATGGAGATTTCGTACTCTTGTCCTGGTCCAAGGCCTGACTGGACAAACCGGTTTTGAGAGGGCGGAAGGGTGCTCATGACTTTTCCGTTTTCTTCTTTCTGCAAGGACACATGATGCATTAGCTATTTTGTCATCTATATCAACCAGGCCATTTTTAAAGTGAGCACCAAGGTCAGGAAAGGACAACCTATTTAAAACAAGTTATAAAGTCAGCAGCAACTGCAAAACTTTAAAAGGCCTCTGACTTATCAGGTGGCACAGTAATTTCACTTCAAAAGAATAACTGGCTCATTTTTAGCAGTAGATTTGCCCGCAGTTCTATGACATCCAGACTTGCTCTAACTGAGTTTTTCCACATGTCAAAGCAATTTTAATGGTTAGCAGTGAAATAAATCCATGTTTTGCTGAGACTTTCAATAAGCTGGCATTTCGTATCACCTCTCACTTTTTCCATGTTGCTGAATAAAATCCTAGGCAAGCCTTCAAAGAGATGGGCAGACTGACCGTGTTGCGGAAATAGATCTCCCAGCCATCAAAGGGGATGTCCAGCTGGTCCCACATGACCTCCACTGAAGTCTCTCTCACTGATTTAAATATCAAACCCTCTGGCTTTGGAAGATCTTAAGGAATTGAGAGAAAAATAATCACAAACCACAAGAACTTTTCCTACAGGTATTCACAATGAACTTGCATGAACCGGCTGCAATTTACTTGTGGCCACCCTCGCGCTGACAGGAATACTCTTCTTGTTACTGAGAACGGCGTAGACATTGATCAGGTACTCAATACCAGGTTCAAGCTCTTTGACAGTGGCGGCAGTATTGTCTCCTGGCACAGTGAACTCCTGAAGAAGACCACCAGGACTGGTGGGCACATATGTCACAAGGTACTCCGTCACCAACATCTCATTGTTCCAGGACAGTTCTACTGTGTCATTGGTGACATCGCCAACAGTCAGGTCCTTTGGAGGAGACACTGGAAAAATAACAGAAAAAATTTGCTGAGGCTGACGTCTGATTAGTTTCTCATGTTCTAAATCACCACGAAGCATCTACCCCACAGAGCAAATGCAAAATCCAGGCCCACATCTGGCTGTGGTATGAAGAAGTGCCAAAAAAGTGTGAACAAAGTGCAGACAAAGGCAATTCACAAACCGAAACCTCTTTTATAACACCAAAATAGTTTCTCTCAAAATGAGTGGTGAGTAAAGTTGGAGAATAGAAGGAAATTACATCATTCTGGATTTGCTTTTATAGGACATCCTGTAAACACATGGAAAATTTCAAGATTTGTGAAGTGCCAATGCTTTTTTTTCTTGTTAGTGCACTGAAATAAACAGAGCTTCTTACCTCCTGAGCAGTCTTCTCCGATGTATCCCTCATCGCAGACGCACTGACCTTTCACACAGCGGCCTTTTTCCTGGCAGTTGTTGACACAGCTCAGCTCTGCACAGCTTTCTCCTTCATATCCACTCTCACACGTGCACCTTCCATTGATGCAACGCCCTCTGTTGTTGCAGTTACCTGGACAGGCGAGTACAGAGCAGTCATCTCCTGAATAGCCTTCCTGACAGATGCACTTGCCATCGACACAGTAACCACGGGCCAGGCAGTCGTTGGGACAAGCTTTCTGACTGCAGTCTTCCCCTGTGAAGCCTTCATTACAAACACACTGCCCATCAATGCACCGGCCACGGTTTTGGCAGTTATTGGGGCAGCTCAGTTCACCACAGTCCTCGCCAGTGTAGCCCGCATGACACACACAACGTCCCTCAATACACTCGCCGTGGCCATAGCAGTTTGAGGGGCAGGACCTGATGCTGCAGTCCTCACCAGCAAAGCCTTCCTCACACACGCACTGGCCATTCACACAGCGTCCTCTGTGCAGGCAGTTATTTGGACAGGAAAGCTCTGCGCAGTCATCTCCCTGGAAACCAACATCGCAGGCACACTGTCCATTTATGCACTGGCCTCTGTTGTTACAGTTGTTGAGACATGCTAACTGACTACAGTCTTCGCCTTGGTAGCCCGGGTCGCAGATACACAACCCGTTGAAGCAAGTTCCTCTGCCGTTACAGTCGTTGAGGCAGGTGAGCTGAGAGCAGTCTTCTCCACTGAAGCCGGCAATGCAAGTGCACTGGCCATTGACACAGAAACCATTACCATGGCAGTTGTTTGGGCAGGTGCGTTCTCCACAGTCCTTTCCAGTGAATCCCTCATCGCAGTAGCAGGTGCCATTCACACAGCGTCCACGGTCGTAGCAGTCTTTAGGGCAGATGACTTCAGAGCAATCAGCGCCAGTCCAGGGTTCATCACAGACGCAGTCTCCCTCGACACACCGTCCGCGGCCAAGGCAGTTGTTGAGGCATTTGGTTTCAGAGCAGTCATCCCCGAAGAAACCATCTGAACAGATGCAAATACCGCCCACACACTGGCCCCGTGCTCCGCAGTCCACAGGGCAGACCTCATGCGTGCAGTCTTCTCCAGTGAAGCCTTTGAAGCACTCACACTTTCCGTCAACACAATGGCCTCGGTCCTGACAGTTATTGGGACACTCGGGTTCAGTGCAGTTGGGCCCCGTCCAGCCAGGCTCACATGCGCAGCCACATGTTTCAAAACTGTAGTTTCCATGACCGTTGCAGTAGGGTTTAGTTCCCACCTCACCTTTGATAAGAAGGGAAGACATTTATTTTGTATCAGCAATTCAGTTTGGAAGGAATACAGTATCTGTGCTACTGAATATTTTCTAACTCAGCAACATCAAGTTTTTGTTCCTTTTGAAAAGCAGTTCACTATAGCTTACTTGCTCTCTAGCTGTGGGTTAAATGTTAAGCTTAATTCAGCAACAGAGTGGAAGCAGGTGAGAAGAGATATTCTGGCTTTGCCCATGCTAAAAAAAATCTTCTACCAGTACCTCTAAAGCCAAGAGCCAAAAAACCTCTAAGCTGTAGATTTATGGGGGTTTATAATATGTTACACTATGTCTTGGGTGGGTACTGTTCCTATTTATCTAGTCTTCCATGGGTCATAGCAGTGCTACTACATGTCATTGTCCTTCATCAACATCTGCCACATAGGTCACATAAACCCCACCCATTGTTCCCACAATAGCTTTATCTGTGAGATGATATTTGTTTACATTTTGTCTATATTCATTTAACGTTGCAGAAAGTAGCTGAAAATGTGTGACAACATAAGTTAAAAAGAGTGTCTGTGTCAAAATCCTTCTTCATGCTAATATTTGAGCTCGGAAGGCAGCACTTGTAAGGAACTATTTTTCCAGGCATAATAATTTTCATCCCAACTGCTCCCCCACCCCCACCCCCCGTGGTGCTGCCAAACGCACAAAAACACGTCAAAAATAGGAAAGAGAAAAATGTGTGATTGAATGCACAAATAGATTTAACAAAAAGTCAGACTGTTTTTTTTTACAGACTGCAAAAAGCTACCGAAAAAAAGAAGCAAATGGATCGCTGCAATTCGCAGAAATAACTAGCGTTGGAGAAACATGGATTTGTGGTAGCCAGTTTAATTTTGGGGTAAAATCAGCCCTTAACTCATATTCTATGTAACCGTAAAGCATTTGTTGGCATTTATTAGAAGGATGATGAGCCTTATGATCAACAAACAAATGAGGAATGGTCAGATAATGTAAGCGTTAGCTAACAGCCAAGACAAACGTAGTTTCCCTTTCTAAGGAGGTAATTCTACTCCACAAAGCAAATTTAGACAGTTACCCAGATCACTTCAAAACTTTCTACAAAGTTTGTTGAAATTGTGTTTATTAGTGTGTTATGGGTGGCTGACGTCCAGACTTTTGTATGCCTTCGGGCTATGTGTATTTTCCTGGCATCAAAATCAGGTAACAATAAATGTCAGGAAACCAGAGTCCTGGCAAACTGTCAATGTCCGTGGACCACTGGTGCTCTGGTAAGCTGTGAGGATCACTGTCGAGTTCAACTTTCTTTAATTTAAGCAGATAGTCATTTGTTTTACTCTGTTTCACTGTTTCCGCTGCTAAACTCAGCCATGTTGACGGATGTTTTGCCACTCGTGTTCTGGAGGAGAAGAGACGTCAGCGCATACCCTCTATAGTGTTTCTATATCTGGTTTCAACATTAATGGCAGTGAATGGGCTTTCGAAAATGCAGACTGAGATCTACTAAAATATACACATGGTCAAATTTTAACAACATTTGTAAAAGATAAAGGCAATCTGCCAATGGTGAGAAGTGAGAAATAGAGTGGTGTGGTCCTTTAAGGTTAGGAAAAGATATAGGCAGCAATGGTCAAGCAAGCCAGGGGGTGAACATAGCAGAGAATCAGAGAGTACAAATTTTATCCTCTTATTGTGTCTCGGGGGTTATGTTCTGAAGCATCAAAAAAACATGCAAAACCCCGCAGGGAAGTGCAGGATAATGCAGAATTTTGTTATTGACCAAGGACTACACAGTACTGCCTAAAGGCTGACGACCAGAAAAATCATGAACACTGCAAAATAAGAGGAAAATAAAGGTAAATTGCAAGGTGTCTCTACTTTTAGACACTGCCACACACTCCTTGAGTTAAAAGGAGTAAGTGGAATTGCTCTCTTTCCTTTCTTTTATTTTTGGAAAATTCAGCATATTATGCCTTGAAAAAAGGGGCGAACTTTAACTACAGGACAGTGGCAGGATTGGAACTGCTGCCTCCTGCATAAAAGCCATCCAAGCTCCATATCTTTACTTTTTACCCTGCTACATATAGGTCACAGTATACATAATGCTGGCAATAAACATAATTTGCGAGGTGCAGACTTTTCCTATATGGACTTTATTCTCAGAAATACTGGACTGCAGAAGTGCAGAAAAACTTGCAGACTCCACAGTTTGTCTCTTGTAATACTTGATGTGAATTAGCTTCAACGTAATAAGCAACTTTTGTGAGTAGTTTAACTTACTTCTTTATGCAAAACTGTCATATTGCAAGAGAACTTTGTATATGTGAAAAGGCTGCTTTTCTGTTTTCCAAGACTAACTTTTTTCTGTTGTTTAAATTATTCATCTCAGTTCAGTTTTGGTCAATTTGTTATTTATAAGTCGGGTTCCAAAGACAGCAGAACTTAAGCTTTTTTTAAAAAGTTGTCTAGTTTTATTTAAGTTCCACAAGATAAGGATCTGTTAAAAGGAGTCAGTCTTTCTGTGTTAATGTCTGATGTTTCTTTTTCTTTTTTTTTTTCCACTCTTTCGAATGTTGGTGCAGATCACCTGCTCAGTCAGTGAGAATGAAAACGGGTGTGCATGTTCAGCTCCTCTCAGCAGTGACTGACCATCTAATAGCATTGGAAGAGGTGTGAAAACTGTTCTGCAGTTAATGACAGTCTGTTTGAGTGTGTATCTGTGCCCATAAATACATTGTGTTTGTCTGCATGGCCAAGAAATAATGAGTTTGTTTTTTTTTATTTTCTTATTTTCTTTTAATTCTTTGTATGAGTGTGTTTCACCCAGCCTTAACCTGAGCAGATGGTTGTTCGAGTTATGTGAGACTGAAAAGGTACAAGTCTGCAGTGGCAGGTGGCAGCTTGTCACATCCGGTTTTATCTGCTGATTGTTTTTATAACAGTTACAAGTCGATTTTTGTTAAACTTTCTAAGGTTTTTTTTTCTGTTTGTTGATTTTTTTTGCAGAGAAACATATTCTTCCATACTCCTAGTGTTGTTTTTTCCGACATTTTCCCTTCAAAGTTTCCAGTACCATTTGCATTTATTTGTCTCTGTCTTCACAGTCACTTTAAAATATGCACCTCTTTTATCAAAGGTGTTACATTTAAGCATCTTGACCTAGAGTTACATTATAGAGTGTTAAAGGGATGTCATATTTTTGTAGACCAACCCGGAAGTGGAAGTTAGCATTTCACTGGTTCCCTCTGCAAAAAGCTTATGGGATTTTTAATGAGATTTTGGATTATTGCTGAAAATAAGCTCTGTGACAAACACAAGTTTATGATACTTACATGTTTTGTTTAGCATGGTAATCTTCACAGATGAACACCGCTTTTGTGTTTT
>JAQFJA010000011.1:22166572-22176635 GCA_029874485.1 Naso brachycentron | reverse complement strand
TGAGGATAGGAGTGATTTCCAGTAAAAGTGATAAGTCAAAAATAGACTGGGATGCTCCTTTACGCAAAGCAAAGTTAGACAGCTGCTGGCTGTAGCTTCATTCATAGTGTGCAGATGTGGTATTGATCTTTTCATTCAGTCCTGGCGAGAAAGCAGGCAAATTGTGTGAATTTCTTCCTTTAAAAATGTGTCATTCAGAATTTGTCCAAGACTTGCAAGCAAAGCCCTCTTACTTTCTCTAATATTTAGTGGTGCATGTCATTGCGTGTCATATGAGCCCTCTTCAAAGTAACCAGTGACTCGGTGGGGATATTACACCCCTACTTTGAACTGCAAAACTCCTCTAAAGATGAATTGTACGGACATGCCTTTTACTGAAGGAGGTTAATGGAGTTATGTAGTATTCTTAGTGTCGTACTTAATAACTTTAAGCCTGTAATCCAATGTATATATCCATATAAGACAAATGAAGCACACTTACCCGTGACCTGCGCACTGCAGCAGGGCCTGTCACCATTACACTGATCTCTCAAGGTTGAAACTTCTCCCTCGAGCATCTCCAGCCGGCTCATGAGGTCTTTCAGGCCGGGCAGGTCCTCAGCACAACCACAGGCCTGCCTAGGTATGTTGATGCGGTGGGTGAAGACAATCTGGTTCTCTCCATCAACTGTGTGCTCAGTGGTGTGAAGGCCTGAAGAGACTGCAGCATCTTTGGGATGCAGCTGCATGCTCTCTGGAGAGTCCAGGTTCACTGAGCACAGATAACTGGCAGGAACATTGATGTTATAGACATGGTTAAAAACCACAGGATGGTCCGCGCTGGGGATGGTGATGTTATGTTCTTGAGGGGAAACCAGAGTCTGTCGTCGTTGACGCAGGATCTTCTTCACGAGCCCAGCATTTGAAAAGCTGAGCAAGCCAGTCAGGAGGAGGCAGCCAAAAAGGCCTTTTGAACCCATGATAGACATGGGACGTGAAGTTAATGGAAAAAATAACAGTTTGAATCTCTGGCCTAAGGTTGATCCTGGATAAATGTGAAGGTTCTGGAAACAGACAGAAAAAATAATGCACAAATACAGGAAAATCAGCCCAAAAGAATCACAAACTCAAAATTAATTTGAATTTCTTGTAGAGTTAACTAAAGAAGGATAATGCAAGTACTACTGTCACAAAAAGCTTGAATATCAAACTATCCATTGTGCTTGTACATGAAGTTCTAATATCTTAGTATTTGCACATACACTGATAAAACCTTAGCTACTTTGCACTTCAGTAATACTGTATATAACAGGAAAACTGCAGAGTCTATCCTGCACACAGGACTCCTCCTTGCTCACAAATCTCTGATGATTTCATCAGCTGGGCACCATAACACTATAATTTGCGGGAGTCAAACTAGAACTAATGACAAGCTTCTTCCTCAGCGTGGGAAAGCCTCCCTAGATTACTCTGTGTTGAGGTTCCAAAAGATCTGGGTAAGTTTTGGATACTGCAAATCAATAAAATGGCCCACAGTGACAGCAAAAACTGACTGACGTACTGCATCTGTGCACTGGTCTCTTCCTTCCTCATGGAAAAATCTTTGCTAAAAGATTTTTCACATCTATGACTGCTGCTTTGTCCAGAAGGTAGCAAACTAACCTCCATAAAGAGGTTGCACCTCTGCCAGTTTTTGTCCAGATTCTTTGATTTGTAGCAGCTGAAAAAGTTTGCACATGCTCACCAATGAAAAATGACTTCCAGAGGGGAACTGCTCATGAAGTGATAGCTACAGAAAGACATGTGGTGCCCTGGGACTTGGGTTCCCATAAAGATGTCTGGAAACTATTTATTGAGATAATGCTGATACTAAGCTATAGGGAAAATAAATGTTCAGCCGACTGTTTGCTGCATCTTAATGTAACCATGACTACATTCACTTTTTTTTTTCTTTTTCTTTTGCCACTCATTCATCTAAGAGAGCACATATCTTATCCTCCAGAGATGCAAAATAAAACGGATCAAAGCATCCGCACATAAATCAAAACCTTAATTTTCCTCTATACTCACAATACAGACAGAATTTGAGGAAATATATAGATGTATTAAGTTGTCACAGTAAAGAAAAGAAAAAACTATTTATTCATATTTACATACACAAATGTTTAGAGCTGAAAATTTTCCAAATGTGAACAAATACTTCATCAAAAATTATCAAAAATATACCCACTGCATTATTATTATTAAACCAAACACTTGACTCCATTTCTACTTTTTATCCCAAACTACATCATTAATGCTACTGCACTATTTTTGCAATAATGATAATCTATATGATATGGCAAGATACTTAGGGGTGGATATTGACATGGACTTCATAATACGCTACACATCACAATACAAGGATAACGATATGATTTATCACTTTACATCGTGACACGATGCATATTGGAATGTACTGCGATATTTCACATATATCACTGAAAACAGAGCTGACATACACGTTGCTGTGTATCATCTGGGTAGTCTTAATGTATTGCATCACATTGTAGTGATAATTTATTGGAAAAACTGAGTCAAAACAATTTATTTCCAAATTTCCTTTCCAATTTATGTGAATGGTATTGGCAAATTGCCAAACACACTGATGTAACTCTTATAACATCAAAATGAAAAATGAAATGTAAGTGCACTCTTGCACTTTAACTGGACTCACTGAAATTGAAACATGAAATTAAAGTACATAAAGGTCCTTTTGTGTCACTAAACTTTAAGGGTGGGTACTGGCCCGGACTTCACGATACAATACGCTTCATGATACGATGCAGTATATCACAAAAATAAATACTGCGGTGTATTGCTGTATCGATTTTCTAGCACAGCTCTACAAAATACAGAGTAAAACCAATGATGTTATGCTGAGCCAGTGTATTTTGTCTGCGTGGTTCAGAACTCACTACTGCTGTTAGGTAAGGGTGTAAGAATTTCATAGCAACACAACAGGTATCTCGATACATGGTTGGCGATACGTTATGATTCAATGGCTAGAAATCAAAATAGTGACTTTTTTTGGCATTAATAGAGAAAAAAAATATGCCTCTTTCTCTGCAGTGGTAGAGGAGGTAAAACATGGGAAAAGCTTGATACACTGAACTACACAAACATTCAGTGCAAGGCTTCTGTTTAGTCTGGACCACAAACGCCGCCTGAAAATCTCTTGTTTTTGTTCTCCTGGTGCGTCTCTGCCATGATCCACCATTATGTGAAGCAACGCTGCTGACGCAATACACATGCCCACAACATCGGAGAGTGAACTGGAGGTATGTTCACAAATATTTACCATTATAAGTGCAAAAATACATCCACATAACTACATTTGACATGCTAAATAAAAGGCATAAATTTTTAGCATCAACACTATTGATTTTTTCTTTAAAAGAATTTTAGATCAATACAAGTCACACCAGAAGGACGATTTGCCGTTTAACTGTCCATGTAGTTTGATTGTAGGAATATAAATTGATGGATCGATGCACTGATGTATCATTACACGCCTACTACCAGTGTGACACAGTGGATCAGTGGTTAGCACTGTCTCCTCATAGCAAGAAGGTCCTGCATTCGATTCCCGGCTGGGGCAGAGCCATTCATCAAAAAAACATGCTAGGTCTATCTCCAGTCATCCTTGACCGAGGTACTGGCTCACGATCACGATGGTTCGTGGGCGTTGTGGCTGTCCACTGCTCCTCAGGGATGGGCTAAACGCAGAGACCAAATCTCACTGTACGTTGTATATGTAAACAAAAGAGTACTTTAACAGGGTTTTTGTTTCTCCTTGTGTTCAACCAGGTTCTTCTTGCTTGGGAAAAAAGTGACACTTACCAAACAAATTTTGACACCTTACAAAGGCCAAAACTTTATTGTTAATGGAATTTAACCTAAGTTTGTTTGTTTAGTGTTGTAATGTCATTCACAGGGTTTCACAGCAATCATACAACCGTCATACAGACATCAACAAAGTTGTAAACTTGTAAATCTCTTTCATCGATCTCAATTCATGTGAAACAAGACCCAACAAGACCCAAGCCTCCAAAATATGAAGAACTCTACTCAGGTTGTAATTAATTTTCCTGTGAGGACTACCAAAAATTTATATTCATGGAAAATCACTGAAGCAAATTAAGAAGCAGAAATCGACAGACCAAGACTTGACAAGTTGTGAGCTAACAGGCCAACAGTCTCTGAATGCAGCAGGTGTCCAACACACTGACAGGAAATATTGTGGTTTTTTTGTGGATCAGAGAACACCATGGCATATCCTTCACTTTTCTCCCTTTTGTTTGTTTTTTCCCCATTGTATTTATGTGACAGGCTGCGTGATGTATTTCATAAAGAAACTGATGGATATGACAAATATTTTCCATTTCTGTCACCACAATCCCATCAAACTTTTTGAGCTGCATATAGGTATGAGAGAAAAACTCTTCTCATAGTTCCTTTTTTCTTTCCATCCTGGTTTGACCTGACTTTAGACCTAACCTCTGACCTCCTTTAGGTGCCTCTTACCAGCATTCCTGCACTGGTTTACCTAATCTGTTAGACACTGATATAAAACTGAGCTTGAGTTTCACAAGTTTTCGCACATCTGGTGAGCTGCAGGATAAAAGCAGTTTATTGCCAGTGTTGTAAATCTGAAAAGCAGGTCTGTCAATATTTTTCTGATCTCCGTCTTGAAAACTTTACAAGACACAAAAACTTATAATTTGCGTTCTTACAGGTAAAGAATGAATCACCTGAAACCCTTAACATAGCTCTCACTGCACGAGTTTCAGCTAAAGATCCTCTCAATACTATAAAGGGGTCTCAGTTACACTTAATTTACTCAATAGTCATTCATAATACCTGAACTAGTGTATGACTTTGATGCAAAATTGATTTGATATTGTTGCCACTGATCTATAATCACACACACACGCCCATAAACTATGCAATTCTATTGCTGCTCACTGTGTAAAGCTAAGAACACATCAGACAATGCACAAAGGGTTAACCGAGGACATTTCATGTGACTATGGGACATGGGAAGATAATTTGGAGAGAAAATTGAAATAAATATAACCTGTTCACTAAGCTATAATCCAGAGTTGCTTTAGCTTTCATATTCTTCCCCCACGCTGGCAGAGAGAAGGGAACTTTCCCACGTGGAAAAGGGAAACTGGGAATGTTGGCCCTGGACTGATGACATCTGGTTTGCCTAGTCAAAAAAAAAAAAAAGCCTGTGGCCGTACAGTGGCTCAGTTACCTTGTCTCTGATCATTTTGATTCATAGGGCAGATTCTGGCTTCTGACAGTTTGTTGTCTTCATTTTATCCACTCACATCCACTTGTGATGGAAAATATTTGTGCCCGACAGCAGCATGAAAGGACTGGGATCAGCGGTAAACATTAACCAAGTGCATCAGCTTGTACGTCAGTGGTATTTTAGTATTTTATTTATCTGGAAAAGCTGGAAATCCTCTCAAGACATTTAACTGATAACATTGCAAATGAGTTACTGGTTTTATTGGTGGAAAACAAGGAATTGAACGATGTATAGCATGTCCAAAAAAAGACTAAAATGTTTGAACTTTTAAATATTTATGAGTTGTGTTCAGCTGCTTTGGAACAGCTTAAGCTGATCAAATCAGTCGTGAACAGGTTGCATTCAGCATTACTGACATTCATGTATTCGAGCTTCAAGTCATCTTTCTTCGCCATTGTTGGCATGCTGCAGCATATCTGAGGGTGTCAGAGCCACCTGCTGATCATTGGGAAAGTGTGACATCATTGGTAGGACAAAACAGCCAAACAGGAACCTCCTCATAGTAAAACAGCTCCTCTGCACAAACAGAGGTCTAAAACTCCACAGAGAGCATTTAAACCTCTGAAAACAATTTAGGAAAATACTTCTGTAATGAAAAAAGTTTTAGTTGCAGCTCTAGTCTGCAAACACTCCAGTGGCTCTGCGAGGCTGTAATGCTGGAAAAAAAAATCTAAATTAAAACTAAACAAAAGCATTGAACAAATGGAAACTTTGAAGTTTTTCATTTTCTGTTCACTATCAGCATGTGCATTTAATGCTGGGTAATAGAAGAGGCTTTTCAAATAGTTAATAAAAGGTGCTGTCAAATTAGTTTTTAGTTCTGCTGCTTACAGAACAGCCATCTGTGCACCACCCCCCTCATAACCAGCACACCTGAATCCAAACACTCTGGCAGATTTATAATGTTACAGGCCTGTGACTGACACATTTACAGCTGACAGAGAAACTGCACAGTTATACAATCAAAACATACATCGTTCTGAGTATTTTATTCTGTAAAATTACGTCAAACACAAGGTAATATAGCTATTTTTTAAATTTTGGAGAAAGAGAGATATTTACTATTTGACAAATACTCTCAGGCTGCACAAGCTACACCTCTGTTGCTTAACTGACAGTGGAAATTAGGACAATGAGGAGACATATTTTATATCAAAAGCAGAGGCATGATGTTAGGTTATGATCAACCCCTGGCTCTGTGTGCAGAGGTCATACAGAGGGATAAAGTGATGGAAGAGTCCTGGGGGAGCTCAAGCTACTGAACCAGCTGCCCCTCTGACAGAGGTTTGTCCACCGAGACACCTTTCTCTCTCTCTGCTGTATAAAACACATCCCAGGACACCCAGCACAAAGCAGAGAGGCTGTAACAAAACCCAGCCTGAAAAACTGCAGATGGGACATGCATACTAAAATAAAAAGAAATTGTGGGATACAGCAAAACGCTCAAACAAACTTGACAAAACATCAGAGGAGCTGAGGGATTATTATCTTTGTCAGCCGACATATTTATTTCTGACCAGAAGTTAAAACCACAGCAAGCAGGACTTGGATTTCAATTAAGCTGAGCTAATGGACTGAATGGATAAAGTATTTTCTCTCTTTGACCACACTGGCAAATCCTGCCACCAACTTTTCCCTTAAATTAATTTCCATGATGGAAAAATGACACACAATGAGAACTGAATTGCACTGCCCAAGGTAATGTGATGAATCATCAGGCTGGAGAAACCTCACCAGACAAAAATACACAGACACACAGTCTTTTTGCCCCCAAGCACATGCACACACAGATGGACAGTTTATGTTTTTATTTTTAGAGTATTGATCTACAACCTGACAAAATCTGGGAGAATCTTTTTGGCATGAAGCGTGCTGGCTGCGAGCCCCTCTACTAAGACGATCAAAGCTGTGAATAACTCTTCCACACTCCCTCAGCAGTCAGACATCACCTCTGATCCCGCAGGCTGCTTTGTGTGTCCGAATGAGGAAGACGTTGCAATACATCAAGAATGTACCTCCAATAAACTATAATCGATGCCTTCTGCTGTTGTGGTAACCTGCACTACACAGAAATGTTTTGCTAAAAAACGACCAGTGATGTGTCTAACTGCAACTCTTTATTTCACTTGAAAGAAAACTTAACTTGCAACTGCATTAGCAAATGAATGAAAGTTAAAAAAATTGAAGACAGTTTTTATCAGGTACATACAAAAATAAGTCTTACCTGTAGTGCAAAATCACGTGCAAGTAAAATGAGGCGCTCCTCCAAGTCTTCACAAGGAAATGATGCTCTGCTCTGTTGTCACTACTCTGTCTTGCAGTCTCTCCAGCAAGGTGGTAGTTCTGTCAGTCCTCCCCCAGTCAGCTCCTTATCTTTCTTCAGTGTTCACAGCACAAGCTGAGGTCCTGCTCCTTTACTGACAAAGAGAGGGAGAGAGAGAGTCAAAGGCAGAGAGGGAGAGAGAGAGAGAAGGAGAGTAAATGTCTTTTAAAGTGTGAGGAGTGTTTAGGTCAGAGCCCCATTGCTTAAAACTCCAACCCTTAAATAGCAGTCATTCTCCCTCCTTCCACAGCCATTCTTCCCTCCCTCTACTGTAACTAATGGATGCAGAGCTGGGCTGCTGCTTTTAAATGAGATGCCAGTGTTACTGAGAGTCATGACAGAGCACAAAGCACTGGTGGTTGTGCAGTAAAATTAGAGGGGAAAGCCCGTAATGAGAGGAAAGTGAAGTCAGACAGTAGACAGGACAGAGACGCTTCCTTTTAACAATATTAATACTTTGCAATACTGATTTAGGATTATCTCCTGCATGATTGAGCTGCAGAAATAAAGTATATTGTTTGCTCGTTTTACTCAAACTTTGATTCAGGGAAATCCGCCCTCAATCGTCCATCACGAAGTCCACTGCGCCTTATTTCCATACTTGACACTAATCCCTCGGCTCATACAAAGTAGAAGCTCACAGCTGGAGTCTTTCTCCAGTTGAAGCAGCTGAAACTACACTGTATTATACATGCAAGTTCTCTTAATTGAATAAATCTGTGGCATCTTCCTTGATTAAACCATTCTAGTAATTATCCAGTTACTGATAATAAAACTGACAGAAAGAAGTGGACATTTAACAGCGTGGCCAGTGTCCAAATCTTGGAGGAAATGTTTCCTTGCTTGGACTCAGTTATTTCTTGCACAGACACGGTTGCATTCTCATACATTTAACAGATGGGATGAGCAGGAAACACACACATTCTGAACTGTTGGGTTCAACCGTCTTGGATTAAAATGAAAGCAAGCTGCGAGGGAATATGCGCTAACCATTGGTGCCTGTCCAAAACACAAATGTAAAACTGCGAGACTACTTGGAGCTCAGCTGGGGAAGCAAGCAACATGAGACCATACGGACGCTACACAGTTTAATCTTAATATTAGATTAGAGGAGGATAAGGCAAGTATCAGCTTAAATCTTTAAAGTGAGTTTGTGAGGCTGCTGACGGAGGTTGAAAACATGCTGGTTTATTGTTTGTTGTGAATACAAAGTGTTTAGATTGAATAAGCAAGATTAGGAGAGCAACCTTTATTTTTATTATGTGTTGATGACTAAAACTAGTGAAAAATGGCCATTATTATCGTTCTGAAGTGCAAGGAGACATTTTCAAATGGCTTGTTTTACCCTTATCACCAGTGCCATACTCAAAAAAATCACTTTATTGTGATATAAGATGAAGAAAAGTGGGAAATCTTCAAGACTGAAAACACAGGACTGGGGAGTTGTTACAAATGTCAAATGTGTGCCTAAATATTTGATCTGTCCTTGTGTATTCTTACAGATAGATGCAGAGATACATAACTAACTTACAAAAATATTCCAGTCAGAAATGTTAGTTCTGGCCTTGTTTGTAAAATCTGGCAAGAAGAAGGAGCGCCAAAGAGTCGAATTAATGTACTAGATCGAATAATCCCAACTAATCTAACAACCCAGGAGAGCTAAGTAGATTTGTCACTTTTCATTGCAGGTTAGTCGAGTAAGGTAAACAAAGCAACCAAATACAAAGACAACAAGTGTCTGTACTTCAAAATCTTGTCATACAAAACAGGAATAACATGCATGTCTGAAAACGAGTTCAAGTATGTGCTGAGGAGAGTAAACTCACAAGCAGGGGATGAACTCATAAAATCTGCCACCATACATTAAATCACATTTTTTACTAAGTGTCAGGAGACCCCTGGGATCTGGTCTGAAAGTGGGCCCTAAAGAGTAAGAAAATGTGTGCGGAGCCAAGTAAATAGGTCAACTGTGGCATTCTTTAATTTAAGACTATTGCAGCGTGTGTTTCACATGTACCACACGCTGCAATACGGCCCAAGTGGCTCAAGTACAAACCATAGAAAATTTGCAAGCATTTACTACTGCAGCTATAAACAAAAAGGGCAGTAACTATTACAACGAGACAATTTGAGGGATGTCGGCCACTGTTGGAACAAAAAAACTCTCCAACAATGACTGCTCCTTAACAAAACTATGAGTCTACAGCTGTGCTAGCAGCTCTGTGAGTCTGTACTTGAGCACAGTGGTGCCTCAAACTAAATGCTAACATCAGCATGTTTACGTGCTCACAACAAAAATGCTTCCATGCTGACTGAGCAGATGTCATGTTTACCATGGTCACCATCTTAGTTTGGCATGCTGACATTGGCCAGGTTTGGTTAGCACTAAACACAAAGTA
>JAQFJA010000011.1:22127354-22142831 GCA_029874485.1 Naso brachycentron | reverse complement strand
AGGCGATCTGATGTAAATTAGATCTTATTATTTAACACAATTAATAATTATCTATGATAATTATTAATAATTAATTAATAATTACCTATGATAATTAATAATTATCTATGATAATTATTAATTAATTTTGATAGCCAAAATATTAAAATCCCAACATTAATGGTGCCCCCCACGAGGCAGCGTAATATAAACATTAATGACACCCCCCGGGAGGCAGCGTATTCCCAACAGCACTTATCGGAGAGCATGTACGCCGATACTGATATAGTTCACATCTAGAGTTTACCCTCAAATGAAGATGATAAAATATGATGATGACAAACTTGAGCATAGTTCTTTGCAACTTGTAAAAGCTCAAAAGAATCAAATGAAATGTATATTTTTCTCCAATAAAATGGAAATAGGGACCAATTCCCTATGACCATGAACCAACGATGATTCTAACTGAAGGTCTACTGAGAACACAACATTTGTCGAACTTCTTAAGCTAGATCAGCTGAGCACAAACCTTCTGCAACACTCAAACCTGTAAAGTCAGTGTACCACCAGTTTTTTTTGTGCTTTGCTGGAGGACACCCTGCTACTCTGCAGTTTCACCTGACAGAAAAAAGCGGAAGGACAAATGGAAGGACAACATATATCACAGATGAACATGATCATTTCAGAGGAGTTTACACTTTGAGCTCTTTTGGCAGTTCATCTCCACAGGTGCATGAACACTATCACTTCTACTCCTTATGTCCACCATCTTCCCCTTTATTTGTGAATAAATGCAAATGTAACAATACCAGATTACTAAGCCAAACAACAGTGACACATGTATGTTTAAGGTGCTCCAAAAAGTGAAGTTAGTCTGTGTGACTTACCTAATGAGCTGTACAGTTATGTGAACATAACACAAAATAACTGTGCAACAACAACTGACCGGGCCAAACAACAGTCACCTTCCTTTTCACAGGGAGGACAACACTGGAACATCTCAATGAAGATTAATTTAGAAACAGAGGAGCTGAAACAGATGTGTGTAGGAATGTGTCATCAGTTCCACTCAGCAGTGATCGATTTGAATGTTGGAAAGAGGATGCGAATGTTTGTTCCGTGCCTGCACCACTGTCACAGCCTACAGATATCACTCATTACAGCACAACTCCTACTGATAAAACAGCAAGGCAGGTTGCTTGTCCAGATCCACGTTTCTCTGTCTTCTAAATTATTTCATAGTTGGGTTTTTGTTGTTGTTGCTGTTGTTGTTGTTTTTGTTTTTTAATGAACATTTTGTAACTGTCAGATTTTGTTCAGGTTAGGGCACAAAAACTACTTGACGTCATGATCAAAGTAGTACCGATTGAGCTTTATAGCTGAATTGGTACCACCTTATATAGCTGTTTGTGGAGCTGCAGAAATTAGGTGTATTTGTAATTTAGTTTAATGTTACTCTAAACAAATTATTGTACAACCCCTCTCAATATAAATTATACCACTTAAAATCTCAAATGATGGCCAAAAAGACTGTATGGTTGAATCAACACATCTCTAAAACAGATTAAGTCAGTGGCCTTAAAGTGTAATACATGACAAAAACCTTTCAGTCCATAAAACTGTTGACAGCAAAGCATCATAGGACACGCACCAAAGAGTAAAAAGAAAATAAGTTAACCAAATACAAATTTTATCTTAAAATTAATAAAAACAAACAAACAAACAAACAAACAAACAAATTATTATTCTGCGTATATCCAGGACAACAGCCGCATATCAAGCAGTTCTATGCAAACTCTGGTTAACGTTAACTAAGTAAAAGCAGTAAAATTACGAAGTTCAATAACGCTAAGTTATATTTCCTTCAGAACTGCAAGTTAATTTTAGCAGAGCAGAGGTTAAAAGTCTAATAACAATAGAAGGCTTAAGTCACGCACAGGTACATTAAATTTCAAATACAGTTAACATTAATAGAGTAAATGTATTTAACAACACTAACTTGACCTCAAACCTCGTACTAGCACAGTGACCACGTTAACATTGAACAGCATGAATTGGTAAACTAAGTCAGCATAAAACATTGCCTAAAATCTATTGACAACATTCATGTTAGCATTGGCAAAAACCAATGAAAATAAACACCTAGCTTGGTGAAATGAAGCTCTGGTCATCCATCTTAGTGAAGCATAAACCCCTAAGGGGTCGAGGAGGCCGGGCAGGGGCAGAAAAATTCGGAGAACCCTGGCCTCAAAGTGCGTGGTTCGGCTACAGCTAGCTAATTTGCTATGTTAGCGTTATGCTAATGGACAGCTTACAGTCAGAGTCACGCAACAAGACTGTGAAGGTTACCAGTAATTTTGTCTCTAGAATTTTCTTTCAGGGAGATTGTAGAATTTTCTTTCAGGGAGTTTGAACTATTGGCAGCTAGGTTTCATGAAATATAAATATGAATGTATGTAAAAATGTATGAAAGTTAGTGGCAAGTATGTGCTCCTCGCTCAGGCGAGTTTACTGTCTAGCGATGGTGGAAGCAGGTTTCAAGGCAAGGTACAGTGCGCCACATGTCATCGCAGTTAAAAGTATGAGGAAATGAGAATATTTATTATCGTACTTGAGGACAACATTTGAGTAAATGTACAATACATTCAATGGATATGACCATGTAAATGTGCTGTAATTTTACATATAAAATTCACACACCTCACACGCGCACATCTTGTGTGGAGATAGAGCTCATTTTAATCACAGAAGGCCTATTTAATAAGTAGTATTATCAGTTAAGACAACATCAGCTGTCTGGTATAGCTAATGCAATATAGCCTAATGTGGCTGGTAGCCTAAATAAAGATGAAGTTGAGTAAAAAGTACAATATTTCCATTTGAAATGAAGCTTAGTACACCAAAAAGAAGAATCTAATGGATATACTCAATTTGGGAAAAATACCTTTAAAACTTTAATTTAGACTAGTAATTGAGTATTACTGTGTAGGCCGAAACATTGTTGTGAGGTTTTGTTTTGGGGTTTTTTAAAATTTTACTGTAAAGTACATTGTATTGTGTTGAAATTTATCAAATACAAGGCTATCAATTACACTGACTTAATATAAAAGAGCTGTGGGCTATATATGGTTGCAAAAAGAGAAACATTAAGGTTCTTCTGCTTTCACTCCACAAATAAATGGGTTAAGAGAAAAAAATGTTTTCCATTAGTCTTCATCTCTTCACCTGACCACATCCTGTAAAGGTAACCGCCACTTTGTCAGTTCACCTCCTCCACACGCCTTTGTAATATGTGTCAGTGATTCACCCAAAAAGCTCTGTTCATGTTTTATACAACGCATCCTGTTAGCAGCAAAGCAGCTCGGTCTTTGTGCATTTCCAGTAAGAAACTTGTTAATACTTACTTTAAAATAAGCATCCAGACAGCACTCAGCTGTTTACAAAGCAGTGTGAAGTGTCCACATTATTCTTTCATATAAAGATGTTTAATTACTTGCCTTCCAATAATGGATGATATATTTGACTTGCTTCAAAATGCAAATAGTCTCTAAATCGCAGTGCTTATGAAAGTACAATGATCCCTTTTTTGTCCTGTTTTTTTTTTTTTTTTTATGTTATATTGTTTAACTACATTAAAGCAAGAACTTCAGCCATTCATTAAGGGTCCAATAGTGCCCTCTTGTGGACAAAGGTGAGAAGTTACTAATATGTTTACTCCAGTTCTGTTTTTTACTAAAATTTTGAGAGGGTTTAATTCAGATAATGTTTGGACAC
Source organism: Naso brachycentron (assembly GCA_029874485.1). Taxonomy (NCBI): domain Eukaryota; kingdom Metazoa; phylum Chordata; class Actinopteri; order Acanthuriformes; family Acanthuridae; genus Naso; species Naso brachycentron. The sequence goes on along the minus strand of JAQFJA010000011.1, from coordinate 22,139,078 downwards.
CGAAATGATAAAATTATACAATACTTAACAAAAAACACGCCACATCTTTAGAAACGAAAGAAGTAATACATTTTTGTGCTTTTTTGTTTTTGGTCCTTGTGACCTTGTGGAGGAGCACTGATCCCTTGGGTGGGAGCCACTAACTGCTCAATTAGTTAAAACTAGAAATAAAATGCTGTTTATACACCGATGCATCAGTATGTATCAATAATGCCACTTACAATGACATAGTAGTCTCTGAGGCCATTTTTCTGCATAATAAATACTTTCTGTTTTAATCTTTTTATCACACTTTGCTTATAATATTTCTTTTCTTCTACTTCAGCAGGATTTTAAGTGCAGGGCTTGTAACGGAGTATTTTTAGTTTGTTGTATGGGTACTTTTACCAAAGTACAGCCACTAAGCAGCTTTCTCCTAAAAACAAGTCTAAAATAATCAACAAGATGAAACCAGCAAACTTTATTACATACTGCATGTTCTTTTTAGCATATTACATCAATTATCAACATCAGAATATATATGGCTCTGCTTTCAAGGTACATAAATCATTCAACAAAATACCCTGTTTGCACAAACAACTGATACAAAGTGCACAAATAAAGTCAGTTCAATTCAACTGCATCACATTACAGAACTGCTGTTGTGTTTTTTATACAAGAAAAAGGAAACAGCTGAATTAAAGCTTACATTCAAAAAACCTTGCGAGGGTCTGTAATTTAAGGATAGATTTAAGGGACAGCATAAATTAGCTCTGGTGCTCACAGAGGAAGTGACCAAAGCATCATAATATTTAAATGGCACACATGCACTCACACGCACACACACACACACACAGCACAAACTTAATTATAAAGATATTTGGCACCTTATTTTAGCATAGAACATAAAGTACAACTTGCAATACAACATTTTTAGCATACGGAGGTGATATTTGATTTTGGCACACTACAAGAACATGGAAGATGTAAAAAGTTCATGTAATCTTACTTATCACATGCTCCGTCTTTACAGAAGGGTTTTAGTTAAGAGTAGAAACCCACTCGGGGCATGAATTTCTCCACATTAAAATTGTCACCTCCTTTAGCCAGTTAGCTTCAGGAAGAGCTACTGACTGCAGATTACTATGTAACTGATATCAAGTAGCGTATGCTTAATGACAAGGAAAGCACCGTTTTTCCTTGTAAAATTAAACTGGTTGCAGTTCTTCAGTGCCGTGATGATTAATGTAAATAAAAAAGTTGAGTATGACCTCTGTTAACCCTTAAAGCAAAGGTTAGAGACATAATCATATATTGCACTCTAGAAGGAATCATAGGTCCTCATTACTGCACAATGGGGCGGTCCTGGCCTATTCGAACCATCTTGACAAACGAAAAGTTGGTATATAGATATAGAATTTATAAGGTATTCAGTAATACTATGTTTATTATAACATCTTGTGTATATTAAAATTGATATATAGATTATTTCAACATTATGATATGAAAGATACATATTTATAAATTGCTATGAATATAGGCGGGTGCCTCTGTTAAACAGATGCAACGCCAGTTATAACATAATAACTATTCTATAATTACGTATTTTCATCCAAACAAATACAAATAAATGCGTTCACACGCAGCTCACGGAGTAAACGGCGTGAAACTCCATAGTGAATATGAATTGAAGCCTCCCATGCACAGAGAGGTTCCAATACAGGTCGAGACTGGTTTTCAAACAGGCCAGCGTGAAGCTTAAAAACCTCAGCATGCATGCTAAGTAAGTACAACAGCAGTCTCTGGTGGACACACAGTGAAATTACATGTTTAAGGAGATAAAATGTAGATTTGTTGTGCCTTATTGGAAATGAATGAGAACACATTTAAACATTGAGTAACCTGGGGCATCAATCTGCTTTAAATAATGTCAATAATGGCCCGTGACCTACAACAAAGTATAACAACATCTTGTTCTAATTCATCTTATTTCAGCCTCTCAACCTCCAAACACATTCACCTCATGTATATTTGCACCAACATATACATCAAATTCACATCAGTTTTCTATCTTAGAGCAGCAGGAACACATATGCACGGTAACTGTATGGACAGAAAACAAGGAACAGACAATTCCTTCATTTCGTGGAATCTGTGTTGACCTCAATCTGTGGTGGGGCACAGTACTATGTGTTGAGATGTGAGCTAGTGAGCATATCCTGGGGAAAACTCCAGCGATGTATGTTTGTCAGAGACAAAAACACATGGTAAGTTTTGATGCCTCAGGCTGACTGGCAAGCTGCCCTGACTCCTTGGTAACTCCACTGTATCTTCCACAGATGTACCAAACCACCAATCAGAACCACCGACCCCTCGTAGGAACAAATACGCAACACTAACTTTACATGTAAGTAGCCTGGATCTGAAGACATGCAGGCAATGTCCACCATCACGGATGGCTAATTCACTAACAAGTTTAACAACGAACGAGGAACCTTCATAAACCTCAGTCAAAATAAGGACCGATTTTATACTTAAAACACCAGCGGCATGCACTTTTGCGCAAAAGAAGGTAAAAAAAAGAAACGCCTGTAATCTTATTCATAACATAACTCCACGTTTGTCTATGCAAATTCACTCAACACTGGAATTGAGAAGCTCACAATATCCACAACCTGCAAGGAAAAAAGCAAGAACTGCATCAAGCCATGCTCTAACTCTACTGTCAGCTTTCTACAGAATGACCACATCAACTATCTGTAACCTACAATCCTGTTCTAACACAGTCTGCATGTTCTGTAACATCCACAATCTTCAAACGCACTGCAGGAGATTTAAAAAAAAGATGCTTTCCACTCGTCTCACTGTCACGTCTGTTCACTTCTCTGTGAACATCTCTGCTTCTACTCAACACTGCACTGACCTCGCTGCACTGCTGCCGGCTTCTCTTTATGCCCTTTAATCGAAGACTTGTGTGCAACAACTGAACTGACATTTTCTCACCAGGGGAGTGGCGATGTGATGTCGAGACAAAAACAAAGTTTGCACCCAAAAATGTACAGCAATGACGGTGGTCCTCTCATAGAGACCACCAGATATGACAATGCCGGCGCTGTCTGGACGAAGCAAACTGCAGCCACATGCAGCATATAGTTGCAAGCATGTTTGTCTCCCTTAAGCTGAGGGGGACAGTAAGATGCCTGACCAGAGCCCGAAAGGGACCACGACTGAGCCAAAATGAAGCCTTAATGGTCACAGAGCTGCCTGGTTGCCAAACCATATCATCCTCCAAGGAGCCATCTAGAGGCCCGTGAGGTCCACAATCGCCTTGATGAAGATGGTGTCGTCGCGGATGTAAGAGTTCTTGGCGTCGAGCTTGGAGAGCGGGCAGAAGAGCGGACAGCCGCTGGCGATGTTCATCTCGCTCACAGGTCTCTGAAAGGAAGAGGAAGTGACATCGGGTCGAAAGGCGTCGATGATGTGCTCCCTGTTGCTCTGATCCAGCAGCATCAGCGTCACCTGGAAATAAAAACTGAAGTTTACTAAAGTTTGGAGGATGTTTACAAAGAACAAAACTCCCTGGACATAATTAAAGTTTTCACTGCATTAGCCAGTAAAATAATATGAAGAAGCTCACTTTGGTGCAGGGTTACTCTGCGACATGGAAGCTGTGTTTCTAAGCATCATTGCTAAGGCCATGATTAGAGGAGAGCAGCACCACTAAAAACGGAAAACTCTTTCCTTTGTGTTTTTAAACAATTCTGCATTTATACAAACAACCAAAAGCACTGTAGTATGCATGCCAAATGCACCACCAGTTGTTTGCCAACCGCCATAAAAATAAAAAAGAAGAAGAAGAAGAATGCAAGCATGCCAGGCCAGTAGTTGCCGGTGTAACTTTGTAATGACATACCACAGGAGTTGCCTAAGTTGTGTACTTCCTGTTGCTACAAATATTTACCATTACTGTTGATGCAAAAACTTGTGCGTTTTAACTTTTAAAACATCAATCAGTGACTCCAAATGGACTTTGTGGATGTTTTTCAGGTCTTATCTTTAGCATAAACAACAAACTTCCGTCACTGGCAAGTCTGTTGCAAATCACTTCCAGGGGCAATTTAACCTTTAATGGGAAAATTCCTCAGACTACAGATATAAAAGACACTTCTGGATCTGAAGTTGCACATTTAGCCAACAAGCAGAAGGTTATATGTGTTTAAATATTAGCTAGCTTGATGATGTCTGCTCATCAGCACTCAAAATACACATGAAGAGTTTTTTGGGAAAATATTCAAACAAATAAGATGAGATTACTTTTGTCCATGGATAGAAAAGTGACACAAAGCTGACTGGACAAGTATTACTGCTTTTGACATCTAGCACATATGATTATTTAAATGGTGTGAAAATGGCTGTACTTTTATCTTGAGTTGTAGCTCAAAACCTTGGTGTAGTTGTTCAGTAATAAGGAAGAAAAAAAGATGCGTGGTGCCGAAAAACGAGCCACAAACTGCTGTTAAATGTCTGTCTGTAGCTTGTTTACCTTCTGGTTAAAAGGCCATTTAAGCAGCGCATCACTCAGTCCCCTCATCACCACAAAGAACAAGGACAAGTGGCTGCCACGCCCTGTCCCATCTCCATTCAGGTAGATCCGCAGACACATCTTGTAGCCATACTTACTGGTGTAGAAGGCTGCAAGGGAAGAGAAACTCAGCTTCAGTCATTTGTTCATCATTAGGATTCATAACTGACGACCAAACAGGGTCACATACATCAAACATGTACGTTAGGTCTATCTCCAGGTAGTAGACTTGACCGAGGTACTAGCTAAGACCTGGAGTTGGTCCTAGGGTGCCGCGCTGTGGTTTCCCACTGGTCCACAGGGATGGGTTGAATGCAGAGACTAAAATTCACTGTACACTGTATATGTGATAAAGTACAAAGTACAATACACTAACAGGGACCTGACCTGCAATTAAAGACGAGTTTTTGAGCTGATACATGTCAGCAACATGTTGCTGTTTAGGTCAGCTGCATGTAGATTTGTAATAATGGACGGCACCTGGTGAAAACATGGCAGGGGCTCGACCTGCGATGGCATCCTGTCTCTTTTTGGCGAAATCAGAGATCCTCCAGACAAAGACGCCATCAAAGGTTGTGGCAGACATTTCCCTTAGCCGACCCTCCATCTCTGCAACTGTCAGGTCCTTCAGCCCCACTGTCCTCTCCAGCTGCCGCACCTGGGAACAAACACACACTGCACTTAAACACAAAAGACTTTGCATTTTTGTGTGTATGTCCAAAAGTTCAAACCACAACTCAATATCTGTATATACATAGACAGAGGAGCATGTAAGTGCTCCAGGAATATAAAAGTGACATTTATATTTATAATCCAACTCATTTATTATAACTATTTTCAAGCAAGTTCTGCAGTGTGTTATTTTCCAATGATTCTAAACAGATTTGTGGATATCTATATCTGATAGACATCTAAGATTTATGGAAGTGTAAATTACTCTTAATATAAATATATGTGTATCATGTCTGTTAGTAATGACTCAAAGAAGAAGGAGTGTGGTTTTAATATTCAAACAGCAGTTTAAGTCATACCTTGTTACTCAGAGCCTCAATCTTATCCTGGTCCAGCTTGTGTTGACGGTTGCTGGCTTCCATGGTGGTGGCAAACCTCTCCACCTCTCTGTTCAGGACACACACCACATTTTCAAATGTGCCAGCTTTAACCTCTAGTTCCGTACACCTGCGACCCAGCTCGGCCACCTTGGTCTTCTCACTGTGGAGCTGGAGCTCCAGCGCCGCTCCCACCGAGCTGGGCAGGGGTGTGAAGGAGGTAGACACGGACAGAGTGGGAGCCAGAGTGGGCGGTGGAGGGAGAGGAGCTGAAGCCGGTGGACCAGAAGGACCAGAGCTGGAGGAGGAGGCAGCGGCGGCAGTGGCTCCCTGCACGGGAGGCCCAGAGGAGGTGGTGCTAAGCTGGGAGACTCTGGCCTCGAGCTCCCGGAGGGACTGCTGGAGCTCCACCAGTTTGTGTCCGGCTAGTTCCAGTCCCTGGGGCTGCAGGCCCTCCATGCTCACTTTCATGCCCATGATGTAGTGCAGCAACAGATTGAGGTGCTCGTAGGCGTAGGCGCGCTCGTGGTCATGAATCTTCTCCTTTTCCACCTAAACAAATGAGAGGAAAATAAAACAGAACAATAAATGAATGCACTCTGACAAGGGACCATAGGAACATTATTGGAGTGAGACGGGTGATAAAATACAGCCCAACCAATTTTGACTGATATTAGGGAGCCAGTATCCAATATATAGGCCAATATTATATTTCCGCCGGTATTATGTATATTTGTTACACGGCTCAGTAAATGCTGTATTCTAATTGATCGATCACAATATTTGTACAGCAGGTGTTGCTATGAATAGTGGACCATTGTTAGGGATGCCATTTTGACCTGCTGACTGGCACCGGTGGTTCAATCCCTGGAAAGACCTGGGGCAAGAAACCGTTACTTTCTGTTAGGCTACTCCCTCAGAAAAAAAGTTATAGTATATAGTATTTTTATATATTAGAAATATAATATAGAAATATAATATATTTGGAGAGGACCGAACAAGGAAGAGTCATGAAGTTAACACCAAATGGAACACCATGTGGGCCATGACAGTGTTTAAAGACTGGTTAACTGGTAAGAAAATATTTTGCCACTGAGTCCTGCAGCTCTGTAACGGACTTTTTTAATCTGAAGTAATTAAATAATTTATTAATAAATTAAATCATATTTCAATCTATATTTTGTGTCAAATTATTTATATCTTCAGTGCGTAGCCATGTAATAAGCGGGATAACGTAGAGTGAGTGGGTCACCATTGAGAAATAAACCCCTTCACGGTGAAGGACACTGACGGGAGCGTCATCCTGTCAGAGTTTATTTGTCTACAGTGACCCGCTTGCTCTATGTTATCCCTTACACAATATCGTCTCAATATTAATATCAAATACATGTGGCAAAGATATGTAACTTTATCTCAAACATCAGTGCAATGAACACTGAACATGTCACTTACTGGTTATTAAATAACGGACCGCCCTCTGGTGGACGAACTATGTAATCACATGATTTAAAATCACTATTCCAAGCATTTTTTCCAGCCCTAAAAAACAATTATTGACAATTTATTTCACAAGAACATACGTGGGAAGAGAAAAAGTCAGAACACCCTCTCCTGCTCTCCCCGACTTGCTCCTCTCTGACTTCCTGCCCCCTAATAATTTTCATACAGTCCTTAATCTGAAAGTGTATGTGTGACTATATGAGGTGATTACTATTAAGGCAATCAGGCTACTTACAGACATGTCACATCCCACGACGTGAAACCGGCACGGAGTTCTGAATTTGCTGCAGAACTTAATATGATCCACATACTGAAAGAAAAAGAAGTAGTATTAGCAAATTAAGCATTGGAGCTACAAGCTGCAGAAGAACCCAGAAGGGCTTTAGAAAATATTTACTGAATCCAAAAAAACCTTTTCAAACCATCTGGATGAAAAATATTCCATCTATTGTGCAATAAAAACATTTTCAACCTCATTTTCTGAGCTGTGAGTCTTTCTCTTAATCCAAACAAAGATGTCAGGCGAAAATGAAGGAATGCTAAGTTTACTTTCTGTTTTTTTTATATTTTCAAGCAAAAATATCACATTTATAGCGAGGACAAGAAACAGAATCACATTACAAGACAGGTTAAATGTTCTTTTCATCTTTCTTTCTTGACAGGTTGTTTTTTTTCATCCAGGTGGTTAGACAAGTATTTGAGGATTCTGGAAATACCTTAAGAACAGCACTGTGTGTTTTTCAAGGATTTCCAAGTTTATGTTTATCAGGAAAAACATGCTCAGCTCTGTGATGGTGTGCATGTAATCACAACACATGAGAGGCACAAACGGGGGTAAAGTGACTCCACAAGACTTTTGCTTTTTCGCGCTACAAAATGTTCCCATCATGTCTGCATGTTTTTTTTACACGTTCACCTTTTCTCTGGGTATTTTCTTCTTGGCACAGCCTTCACAGATCATCGGATACTTGGGACAGATCTCGTCATGTGCCTGGAAAAAAAAAACATTTCTTTTAAAGGCACACACACACGCACAGAGAGCTGCTGGGAGCTGCTGCGCCGGCCCAGACAAGCATCCTGGCAAGTCTAAATTAATCATGTCAAACCTTAATGTTTTTGAAGTGAAATGGCTCCTTGCAGTACTTGCAGTTGAGCGTTCTCTCTGGGCACTCTCGCTCGTTATGGCGCTCCTGTTCATTGAAGCGAATATGTTCTTTGCAGGAGGGGCAGGGGATGATCATGAACTCACACTTCCCCTCGTGGTTCAGCTGTAAAAAAAGCAGAACTTAAATTGTGCAGCAGCTTCCCTAAATAAACATACACAGCAACGGAAGCTAAGCTAGCAAAATAGAGACAGTTCTTGAGGGTTCATTTTGGCCCATTTAAAAGTAATAAAAACAAAACATTTTCTTTTCAAAAAAGAAAAAGCAAAGCAAACAGAAATCATAAAAGGAGGTCAGAGGTCACCTCACCTCATACTCTTTAATGCTGCCTTTCCATGTGCAACTTTCATTGATACAAACAGCTGAAAGGTGCTCAACTTCCCTTCGAACTGCGTTGTCAGGGAAAGCCTGAAGAAGAAAAACAGGAGAAAACAACAGAAATTGCTGTCACACTGTCTCACGTTATCGATATTTATATTAAGGAAAGCTATATATCTATCCACCCATCCATCCACCGTCCTGGTCATGTCGTGGAGGCAGCGGCTCAAGCAGGGGGCCCCAAACCTTCCTTTCTCTGGCCACATCAACCAGCTCTGACTGGGGGTTCCTGAGGCCTTCCCACGCCAGCGCAGAGATATTAGAGACATTTTTTGTCCAGTTTGACCATCAAGTCAAAGGGGAACAGAAAATTTGCTTTTAATTTATCATCAGTACAATTTGCTTTATTTTCATTGTAAAAATCAAATCTTAAATACAAAGTGTTCTGAAGGATTACACCTGTGGTTGGGCTTTGGATCCTGTACAAAAAAGCAGTGGCTACTTGCTGCTTCTTATCAAGTTTCATGTGTATAGAAGTTCCACCAAAGAAACTTTTCCTCCCATTAAAATAGTTGCTTTAGACCCCAAAACCCTATGCCAACACCAAGTGCTAAAAACTGCAATTCCTTGAATGGCCACTTGAGGCTTGCTCTAAAAGCGAGTCAATCCCCATAGTGCTCCATATTAAAATGCTCAGTTTTACAACAGAAATAAACATTTACATTCTGGAACAAAACACAATCTATAGCTATTTGCATATAACTGTTGTTTTGTCCTGTTATATCTTCAAGGTTTTGGAATTTATTAGACTCTTTTACTGTAAAGCCTCATGTGAGGATTTGCTGCATTTCTTTTCCTTAATTTATAGTAAACTGAACATCTTTGGAATTTGTACTGTTGGTCAGACAAAAAACAACACTTGCAGCAGGGCTGTCAAGCAATAATTTTTAAAAAAACCTGCATGAATCACTGAATTTCCCCAGTTAATCGCGATTAATTACATTTTCATCGCAGGTTTAAAATTCTGTTATTTTGCATTTCACAACCGTTTGGGAAGTGCTAGCCTGCCTCTGCCTAAAATCATCAGATAAACTTTCCAACAAGTCTAAACAGTCGTGGGTGCTTGTTGTGAGTTGTTTACTTACTAGGTTATGTTATTTTTATCAATGGTGCGCCCTGCGTTTTTGTTTTTTGTTTTTTTTTCTGGTATGTATTTGATTTTAAAATTACATAAAGTGTTATTCTGAGTCTACAAATAACATGACATGGTAAATAAACAAGTCACAACAAGCACACCAGACTGTTTAGAGTTGTTGGAAAGTTTATCTGATGACCTTAGGCGAAAGCAGGCTAACACTTTATACTGACAACCAGTATTTGAGCTAAGCTAGTTAGCGGTGGACGAGCTTTGCCGTCTCTTCCTTGTTACTGCATGCACAGTTGAAAGAATGGTACCATCTTCTTTAGTGGAACTTGGGAGGGAGACAACAAAAAGAAAAAACAAGCTGTATTGTTGTCGTCCTTTTCATGTCTGCCAGTAGGAAGTGGGGTGCGTCAAGGGGAAAAAAAACAGCAGCACCAGATTTCAAAATAATACATCTTCAAATTATGGCTGTCAATGTTAACTCATTAATCATGACTGATTAAAAAAATACTTTAAAAAATAAAAAATAATCATGGCCTTTTAATTGATTACAATTAACATGTTAGAGCTGACAGTCCTAATTTGAATACATCAAAACTGTAACAGGAATTTTCATATTTTATGGAGCAAACAATTAATTGATTGATTGTGAAAGCATGCCAGACTTCTGACTGCCTTCATTACAATACTTTTGGAGTTGCCATGGTGCCAATAATGTGCAAAGTCAAATGAAGAAGTTCACTTTAATTCAACAAAAATTTCAATTTAAAAAAAAAAAATCTACAATGGATAAGATACTCACACATCCTTGTTTCAAAATCGATGTGGGCTCCTCAAAAATATCCTCTTTAATGCAGGCGTTGCATTTCTGGGGTCCATTACTACAATAAAAACACATTGTACATTGACAAACAGCAAATCCAAAATATGCACACATCAGACAATCTGTGGTGGAAAGTAACTAAGTACACTTACTTAACTACTGTACTTCAGTACATTTTTTAATTAAGGTTCCTTACTCTACAAGAGTAATGTTACTTTACACTTATACTTTACTACATTACATATTACAAGTGCTGCACTTTTACTAAGTTTTATTTTCTTTGCAGATTCATAATATTATACAAATAATTGAACTTATAAATTATGGTGAGTTATCATACCAAACTGTATATAAAGCAGTTAAAATTAGCTCCACCTTCACCATCTGCAACACTAAAGTGATGCTCAAATATGAATGCATCAACAATAATTAAGTAATATAATAAACATTATTCTGAAATGGGAAATTCTGCATTATGAGAAATGTCAATATAATTTGATGCTAATACTTGCGCACTTTTACTCAGGTCATTTTTGCACACATGAATTTTACTTGTAGCCAAATATCACAACTATTACTTAAGTAAAACATCAGAGTACCTCTTCCACGCTGCAGATATCTCACACACACACATACACACACACACCGTAGACTCCTTGCCCTGCAGCTGCTCACCTCACAGTCCTGTTGAAGCAGTAGGAACAGAAGCGATGTCCACACTGGGCTTGAAACGGTCGTCTCAGTATGTTGTGACAGCAGTTGCACAGGTGTTTGTCCTCCAGCTTGTTGCCCAGGATCTTCTTGGGGAAGCCGGGTTTATTGCTCTCCATGGAGGAAGGGGGGGACGGTTCCTGTGTGGCCATGGTGTCTGTTCACACGTCACACCTGAGGAAAAGAAGCCAGACGTGAGGGGAGAAATCACTTCATTCTGATGCAACAGTTAGAGGAGAACTCTGCCACTGTCAGCCATCAAACACGACTGACTAACATCTGAGCACACAGCAGTGACGGTTCCTCTCTGTGGCAGAGCATCACAGGCCGGATGAGAGGCCCACACCCTTTGTTTACATTTCGCCTGTGCATTCATGGCTCCTTGTGGTTGACTTGGCACAAACTGATGACGATCCTCTGCTTCTAGTCAAACAATACAAGCTCAGCTCAGCCTA
>JAQFJA010000011.1:22089562-22102885 GCA_029874485.1 Naso brachycentron | reverse complement strand
AGGGAGAGATGTGATTTCAACATTCATTGTTTTTTTTCTAAAAAGTGTTAAGACACCACATGTTCAACATCTGTCATCTGGCTTCCCACGTCTGCTCACAGGGTCGTAAAATGAGAATAGATTTATGGTAAACATAAAAGCCAGATTCCTAGTTAAAAATAAATACAAATTCTCAGTAGGAATAAACAAAACATAAGGAACCAAAGCAAACCATCACAAGGCATGGGGCCGACTTAACAGTTAAGTGTTTATGCTGTGTCAAGCTTACATGCATCTCTTGCAGGGAGAAAGTGACTGCGGCCAGACTTGCATCAGCTTATTGCCACCCCTGCCACACTGCATTTTTCTGCACTAAATCATCATCATTTGCTGCGACAATCCTGAACATTCAAGTGCTATTACATGGCATCCAACCATCGATTCGCCGAGCCCACGGGGCGGCATAAAGTCCCCAAAGGGCAGTCATGTCTGCTGCAAAATGTGCAGACATGCAAGAGCCACGCGAGTCCTCTGATCTCCAGAAGTGGAGCCTGATTAGTAACACCAAATCTCATATATAATGTAGAAAGAAAGTGTGAAGATGCTCTAAAGTCAAAATCCAGGACTTGCACTCCCATCCCGGTTCCATTTGAATCCAGTCTGACGTCAGAGGAAGCAGCAACTTGCCGCAATTAAGTACAAATTTAAAGCAATAGTTTTACATTTAGGAAAATATGTTTATTGACTTTATAGTGGAAAGAAAGATGGGGAGATGAATACTACAGCTGTTAGGCCACAGGCAGTAGCAGGTTAGCTTAGCTTAGGAGGAAACGGCTAGGCTAAGTTCTGTGGTGACAAAATCCTCCTGCCGCATCTCTTACAATGCTTTTGTTTGTAAAATTTAAAAACAGAAGTAAAAAAACAAACAAAAAAAACCCTTTACTTGGATTTTAGAAGGATAGATGGGAGTTGGAACTTGCTGGACCCCCATCTGATGCCTGGGAACTGGCTAGCTGTTTGCCTCTTTCCTTTGCTAAACTAAGCTAAGCCAGACTGTCCTCTCATCTTACTCTCTACCACAAAGTGAATAAACATATTTCCAAAAACAACAAACTATTCCTTTAACCGCATAAGTAGCTGTATCACTGGTAGCCCAGAGCAGATGCAGATCCAAGTCTTTGACTGTAGAGAGCGTAATGAGGGTAGTACGGGCCCGTGGTGGGCAGAGAGTGCAGAGAGATGGAGGAGGGTCCAGGGGGGAGATGCACCTTACTATAGGGGTGATAGCGAGCTAAACCCAGGCTGGGGGGAGCCCTGAGTGAGAGGGGGCTGGGCATGGAGCCTGGGCTGCTCTGATGGGGCAGGTGAAGGTGGCAGGAGGCAGGTCCAGAGGAGGAAACAGAGAGCAGCTTACTGTCCATTCCCACAGGCAGGGACGTGTGTGTGCGCAGGTGAGCCAGGAGCTCCTCTGACGTGGCAAAACGCTTGTCACATGGCCCCCCAGCTGAGACCCAGTTACAGGCGTGGGGCAGGGGGTCGTTGGGCAGCATGAAGCCGTACGTGTAGAGGGGATGTGAGAGGGGGGAGGACACGCTGGATGACAGAGAGCTCTGGTGGAGGGAGTGGAGCGGGTGGGAGGGATACACCAATGGGAAGTTTGATTTAAGGGTGGAGGAAGGGTCGTGGATGCAGGAGTTGCAGTTGTTTCCGCTGAGATGGGACACACTTGGATAGCTTAGACAGTAGGGGTCCCTGCATAAACCCTGCATGAAGGACGGGGGGGAGGCACCGGTAAGAGGGCTGGAGCTGGGGTGCTTTCCAGGAACTCCCATACTTCCCACGCTGAGGCTTGACTTTGTCGGATCCAGCCCGGGAACAAACTGAGAAGGGTAGCCTGCGTAAGCTCCTACTACAGATCCGTGGTAGCCCATATTAGAGGAGGGCAGGGGGAAGAGCGGCTGGCTTGTCTTGTAGGGAGAAATGGGTGTAATGCGTCCGGGGCCGAGGTTGGACTGGGCAGGCTCTGCTTTACCTCCCCCCTCATGGTTGGAGCCCCCGTCTGAGCTGCCATTACTGCAGTTTGTGCTGGCCCGAACGTGGCTGGAGTTTGCATCGTGTGGACTATCCGAGTTGGTCTTGTTTACATATACGTCCTTTTTGGGATGACTGTTATTGCTGCTCGTGCTGGTTGGACTGCCCTGCTCATGTGCAGTCTCTCCATGCGGAGTCTGGGAGTGTGAGGTGGGCTGTCCACCAGGAGACTGGCTCTGTTTGTGAGGCGGCTGCTGCTGAGTGTGTCCTGGTGGGGTGCCGCTGCTGGCTCTTGGGCTGGGTGAAGCAGCATGGGGCGGATAAGACTGCTGGCCAGTGGTTGAATTTCCATTAGTGGTAATATTACTGCTGGGTACCCTGAACCCGACTTTATCGCTGCTGCTGCTGCTGCTGGAGCTGCTGCTGCTAACTGCATCTCTGCGACAGTCTCCACTGCCTTTGTTATACGGCTTGAAGCTACACTTGTCCTCCAGAGAGGGGCGGTGCTCCCCGAGTTTCAGGCTGGAGACGGATGACCGACTGCTGGGCTCCTTGTCGCCCTGGCTGCAGGAGGAGCCCAGCTTAGAGGAGGACGGAGGGTCAGGTTTACCAATCTGAGAGCAGGTCTGTGCCAGCAGGGCCAGCGGACTCTTCTTGGCATCCAGCTGCAAGAAAACACAGATTCTGATCAGCTCTGAGATTTGTTCAACTGTATTCTGCCCAGAGACATTTTGTTTTTTATGCAAAAAAAAACAAAAAACAAAACTGCAATGCCCTGACAACATGAACAACAGGAGTCATCTGTGTTCATTTGCAGGCCTGTAAACTGTTGATATGTATCAAATCTGAACAAGAGCTGCAACTGACAATTACTCCAATTAGCAATCAATATGCCAATTAGTCCCTTAATTTAACTGATGGCCTATAAAATGTTCAAATCTAAAGAAACATCTTTAAATTGCTTTTTATTAAAGTTAAAAATAAGTAAATCATGTAGTAAACAGAAAATTTTTTCATTTTTTGTCATTTTTTTTACACAAAATCATTTTAATCGATACTAAACATTCTGCTCTTCAGCTGTTTAAACACAATGACTTGCTGTTTTTTTCTTCGTCTTATTTTGTATCTGTGGGGTTTTGGACCTTTAGTTGAACAAAAGAAGACATTTAAAGGCATCATGTTGAGCTCTGAGTGGTCATGAGGGGCAGTTTTCGGACATTTCCTGCATTTATTGCATTTATTATTTATTTTTTTGGCCCAGTCAAAACATAATCAGTAGCTTAAGAAAATTAGCAGCAGCCCCATTGTTTTGTACCAATGAATAAATAATTGATTATTTTTGTAAAAAGTTGCTCATGTATTTTTTTAAACGCCTCTTAATCGATTATCGGACCGATATCTCCACCTGTAATTTAAACATACAACTCAACTGTCTCACCCAAAGTGGGATAATACGACTAATATGCAATTTGCACGGAAATCTGCACTTTAAGTCAAAGTTGTATTTGAGCCCTGACACATTTTGCCCAAAAGATTTAAGATTTTCACAAACATTTTCCACCACCCTGCACCTATAAAACTAGTCCTGTCTACATGATTTGAACGCAGTAATGTTTGAAAGACACTGGATACCTCAATGCTCACTGGCGCGGACGTCAAAGGCTGTAAATATTCCGGGTGCAGCAAGTGTCCAGTGTGCGCAGTCAACATCTTGAGAACTCGGATAGGAAGCCGCTTTGCCTGACGAAGTGGGTCCAGAGGGGTCAACAAAGAGACCACAGCACCGGGACGAGACTTTGTCCTGTCGCTGCTCTCGCTGCGCTCGATCCGCGTACTTACTCGATCCGCAGCAGGGAGATATTTCATTGGAAGAGGGCGCTGCGCTTTGGGGACGTGCGCTACTTTTAGTCCAGACTAGTGTTTGCAGGTAATGTTTGAATGTAATCCATACAGACAACAGTCACGTCCCAGAAAACACACAGCTGGACAACCGGACGCCCTTAAATGTCCCGAAGGACCGAGGTGCTTCTCAGCTCGTTGGGAGCATCTTCACTTCCGACACGGTTCATACTCCGAGCAGAAAGTGCACCGCGTGGGCTGCACTGCGCAAAACGGACACAGTGACTCTGCTGTGAGCGCACAAAACACCACCGAGTTCCCGATAGAGTCCGAGTGCTGGGAGGAAACGTCCCGGAGCGCGTCTTCGGTCCGGACATCGGCAGCTCACTGACTGATCACAAGAGGCAGACTTCAAAGCGTCCACTCCGCTGGGTGGCCGCATCGGTAATGAGGTGGGCGGGGCGAGCGCGCATGAAGGCGGAGCCACGGCGCCGTCAGAGCGACAGGACCCCCACACCTTATTAAGCACAGAGCTGCAAAAAGTATTCAAGTCTTTGACTGAAAGAAGCGACACTACAACATAAAAATGATCTGTAATTGTAAAAAAATATATAAAAATATAAATTAGGTATATATATTAATCTTAGAAATGTAATTCAATATGTTGTTGGATTATAATTATTGATGTGTTAAATTGTTTATTGATTTTTTTTCCAGCTTGTAATGATATATAGATATTTAAATTACATTTTATACTTTTTGTAGCATAAACGGTTCACCAAGGCTTGGCAATATATCAAGTTTTTAAGGTATAGATATATTTTTACACAAGATAAAGAATCAGACAATATTGTGTATATCAATATTTTGTTTCATTTTCATTATTTACACAGCTGTATGTAGGTTATTTTGTTATGCAGGAAGGGATTTAAAAAAAAATCTTACTTATTTTATTTAAGGTGTATTTTTATTTAATGTATACTCGTTTATTTTTATGACATTTTTCATGTACATGTTGATGATGCAGATGCAGCTGTCTATAAATATAGTGAGTCTGTTTGACAGTTTGGCATTTGGCACATGTGGCATGGCTTACAATACATGATGAATGCATTGCCTTTGGTGTGTGTTACTTCTCTACGAAAGACACATAATTTCATTGTATGTCATAAAATTGGCCTGAAGTTAGTTCTTATACTTAACAAAGGACTTCCATCAGAGCTATTTACATCAGTTTTAGTGCTGTTTGATATATACATATATGTTTAACCTTTATTTTATCAGAGGAGTTTCTCTGAGAGGGTGCACTTCTTTTTCAGAGACGCCCTGCTCACATTCACTCAGTTACACATTACAAGCTGCCCAGTGCAACAGCAGGCTGATCTGCAGTCACTGAGAAGCTCCTCTGAAACAGTTGGTGTTAAGCGGCTTGCTAAAGGGTCCTCAGTGGTGGTAATGAGGGCAGGGCAAGCAGGGCCTTTCACTTTCACTTTCTCTACACAGATTCTGAGAGCAGAGAAAAATGCTTAATTTTACATAATTTTGAAACCTAATTTAATATACCTGGTTAATTTTTGAATTATTCAAATTTGGCAGGGTGGTTAGAAACACATTTTTCTGTGGGGTGACAAACTCAGAGAGGTTGGAGGTTTTCGCATTGAAATAACAATCAATCAGTCGTGGAAACACAGGTATACCTGCACAGATATCAGCAAACTGAACAGATCATTAAAACAGTTATAAATACAATTTCAATAGGTTGTCAATCAAATCAGATATCCAAAGACAAGAGTGGAAAGTATTGCTCTTGCAACTGCATCCATTTTCTTTTTTTTTCATAAACAGCATAAGAATGTAAATTATTCCGCTATGTTAGTGTAAAATATCAACTTTACCACAAACTATCCCATCGTACATTAACCAGATTTATGCACCTTACCCAATTCCAGCCACATACTACTGTAGGTTTTCACCTAGTCTTGTTACACTCATGATGGAAATGCCATTAAAATTTAGTTGTATTGTTGTGTTACACATCAGTGTAATAACAAAAATACTTTATAATTTACTCATATTTTGCCTGAACAAAGACATTTGTAGAGGCATGCTTGTGTGTTTTCACTGAAGGTCATCACTGATTACATTTCTGAGAGCAAGAGCTCAATTTAGTTTAAATTCTGAGAAAAGTTCTAGCTCATCTATGGGGACTATTTTCCTAATCAACTCAAACCCGCATGGATATGAATTTTAAATTTAATTAAATAAGCTACAAAAGGGGTTGAGGATGGCTTGCTATTTGAAAAATAACGTGATACTTTGGTTTTCATTTATTTTATGTGACGGTTTTTGGTTTATTCTGCTTTGTTGCTTCAAGGCACCTTCACCTATAAGCAGCCATATTTGTTTATCCTTGCACAGCTGCTATTGGCCCTACACCCTTTATAAGATCATTAACAGCTAAAAGCACTCCGGCCAAAAATGTATTTATACCTTTTGGCAGTAATGTATTTATAGTGCAAAGTGGAAAATTATATGACCTTAAAATTCGGGACAGATTGTTTGGTAGAGAAGAAGAAGCACAAATACACACCATAAAATTGGTGCATATTTGTCCAAAATGTTGTTAAGCGTGACTAAGAGAAAAGATCTGATCTCAGACAAGGTTGGAACTCATCAACAAATCATGAGCGCTGAATCACATAAGGTTCAGTCTCAGAGAGCAGTTGTAAGATGCAGCATTTAAACGGTTTGTCTAAATGAAAACCACACAATCATGAGTGTGTGGTAAACTAAACTTTGATTCAAATGTCAGATGGACTTGTGTAATCTGCTCATGAATCAGATCTGAGGCATGAGCAGGAATTTTCCTCAGAAGGAGTCCACAGTCATAGAGAGCAATACTATGAGTGTACGGGGTGCGGTGCGAAACCCCCTTATTAAAACTAAAAATGCACTTTTGTGAGCGTGATGATGGACAGAACAAAGTCAGTGAGCAGTGGAAATATGTCATATGGTCACATGAGTCATCCTTCAATCTGTTTTCAACAAGCAAATGAGTAGACGAAGGGCAAAAACACCAAAACACAAAAAGAAGCTTACTCATTCGGATGATGTTTTCGGTGGTTCAGGGTGCAGCTCTACAGCGAAGTAAGTCTCTGTGGTAGGAGTCCATTTGCACAGGATGAAAGTATCTTGAATATACACAAATAAAAGTCCATAAGCCAGCTTAGAAATCACAGAAAGCAGCACTCCTTCCGTCTTCAGAAACTGTCAGAGAATCATCGCATTTTAGTGTCAAAGTAACGTAGTGATAGATGTCTGCGCATGCAGGGTGGCTTTACAAATAGGAACTGCTTGTAGCTTATTCTGCACACTTTTTCATGGTGAGAAAACTGTGACCAAATACAGGCTCAAATGGTTGTAACCTACAGCTAACCCACTGATGTTCTACTTCCGGTTTACTGCACATCCTGTGTGTTTAAATTATGGGAACTGTTGTTCCAAACCTCAAAGTCAAATAAGACAATCAAAGACAGTCAAGGACTTCCTTAAGGTCAATGTAATGTCCCATAAACCAGAGCTGAACTATTTTCTTACTACCACTTTCATTTATGTCATGAATACCATTAAAAAACAAATACATACATTTAAATAATATATAATATATAATAATAATTAACTAGTAAACAAACAGACAGTTAGTTAGCTAAAGGGTATAGTGGGGTGTCTCCTTATTAGGAGGTCAGTGGTTCGATCCCTGACTCCTCCACTCGGCATGATGAACTCACTTAAAGCTGAGGCAGACAACATTTGGAAATCAAGCTAGCTGTAGCATGAGACTAACCCTCCTTTTTGCTCCAGCTCGCGTTTTATTTCATTTGTTGTTGCTCTCTTCTTAAGTCCAGTTTATTCCAAGGATTCACCACAAGACGAAAAGTTGCAGTGGAGTAAACTAGTCCATCTCAGCTCGACTCAAGCCGGCCCTTGTAGATAGAGACAAGTTTTAGAGAGTAAAGCACATCACCTGTTTAAATAGCCAATCAGCTTGTAAGTGATGTCACCTGTCGCTAAGAAGCACAGTGCAGAGCAGCCAATAGGAACTGGTGCTCTGTGAAATTATCATGTTTGGCCGCAAATACCCTGTGACGGTCTGAATACAGAGCCAAGAAGTGGTGCAGACGTCTTTCTTCTGTCAGACCACCTTAATTCCAATATGCTGGAAGGTTATTGTGGAATTTTGGTGCGACAACACCAAAGATAAACTGCCTACCCCAACTTTAAATTCTTTCTTCTTTCTTAAATTGCACCTTTTAATGTCATTATTGTTTCAACCTCTTAGATATTTAAGATATTATTCAATGTTTCTTTTTCAACTCTGGGAGTGCCATGATCATTTTGTTGTATTGTTGTGATGCACATCAGTATAATGTGAATAAAGCTACTTTACTTGCTCTGTCTGTGGGCAAAATACTGAACCCCAAATTTCTGTGTAATTCTGTGTGTGAATGTGTGTTGTAAGGAAAAGATAAAGGTAAAGGTGAAAGATGAATGTAGATGAAAGATGGGAAAAGTAAAGGTTTATAAAGGTAGTCCAGTTGATATTTTAATATGTGTTGTTCAGGGGGTGCAATTAACAATATTTTTAATTATCAATTAATCTACTGATTATTTTCATAATTAAATTATTGTCTTTTTGATGAAATGTCAAAAAGTGTGAAAAATGCTCATCTCAGTTTCCCAGACCCCAGTGTGATGCCTTCAGATTGCTTCTTTTGTCCAAACAACAGTCCAAAACACAAAAACTCCTCATTTATTATGAAAAATGACACAGAAAAGCAGCAAATCCTCACAATTTAAAAGCTAAACCTGCAAATCTTCTTGCTTTTTTATCTGAAAAATCACTAAAACGATGGCAATTAATTTTCTGTCAATTGATTAACCAATTATTCAGTTAACTGTTGCAGCTCTGCTGTTGTAACACATCTGTATCTGTTTCCTTACATTTCTTGCAAATGGTTGATCCTCCCTTTATTATTACAGTTACTTAGCATTAATTTACTTTTTAAAAATGTTTTTAAAAGAATGTCCAACTAAAATCAACATGTCAGACTGAGATACTGCACTGTATATTTTATTATATGACCTACATTTCACATGTCTATGTGACATTACGTGCATATTCTGTACAGTATGTTCTCTTATGTAAGTCGCAGAACAAATGGAAAAGAAATGAACGTGGCTGAGAGGAGCACAAACTGGACAGGTGACATATTTCCTCAATCCTTTATTCTAATCCCTCTAAAGTTCACACCGGCTTGCAAATCGCCCCACATTGTGTCATGCTAAATAGTATCATCATCGTGACAATTTGGCAACTAACAAAATGCCATGCAGCTATTTACATACATCTGTTCTACTGTCACTGAGACGAGAACTTTGAGAAATGTTTAAATGCACTTTTTTATTACATTAAGTTTTAAGATGTTTATCAGCCACTTGCTGCTGTGCAGGAGGTGCCGTATGCTTTTAATTTGACGTCTGGAGTGACACATCATTTGTCTTCTGACTGTTGCTTTAAGCATGTTTGAGCACAGAAAAAAAATCAATAAAGTATACAGAGCATGTCACTGGATTCTATTTCCCTTTATTAATTTATGCCATTTTTAACAGGAAAGAAAAATGTGATAAAGACAGATCACCTCCATATTAATGGTTCTATAAATCTGGAATGTTAATAACTTTATTGCATTACCGCCTGCTGACTGACTTTGCAATGAGCTAATTTTGTTAACCTAATTATACAATGAATTGGTTAAAGTACTTAAAAATTACGGCTGACAAGAACTATTAGCAGCAGCCAAAAATAGTCTCAGTCTGAGGGGCTTTGATTCTCAGAATCCTTTGCAGCCTCAATTGAGTGCGAAATCAGTCCTAATCCCTCATAACCTGTGGGCATAAGGCTGCATAATGTGAAATTAGCTTACGGGTATTTATACATATCTTGCAGGGTCCTCCTTAATCTTCAAAAGCTGTGGTTCATATGTGAATATACAGAAAGATGATAAATTAAAACTTATGTAAACACCTGCATTATATGAGGTTTTTTTGTTTGTTTTACAAACATTGCAAGCATTTTTAATCTGAAACCAGCAGTAAGCCACTTTTTGCTAAAGTAACTATTGCCTTGACCTCATGACCTAAACAGCAGAGCAGCTACTCTCACCCATCCATCAATGTCCCGATTGTGATAAGAGGGCGGAGAGTCGGAGCGCCATCTCATCAGGAAACAAGGTCACAGTCTGGACCGCTGGAGAGAGTGTGTGGCTTCATGGGAAAACAGTAACAGCAGGTGGTGGTTTGCCTTATCAAGAGTTGGCACTGTACAGTTAGTAAACAGGCACGCATCCACAGAGTGCATTACCATTTTAGAAAATATATTACATTAATCAATACAACCACCACTGTAAATTACAGGTTTTATGGTGCTTCTTTTGCAGATGAAGTAGAAGTCAAAGTTTTATTTTCCTGATGTAAGACTGCACATCTGTATCAACAGATAAAGGTCTCTAAATTAAAGTGATATTTTACAGCAAAATAATGCTTTGTCAGTCAGTTACTCACCCTTACCCCTGGTTCACACATACTGCGTGAGCATGTGTGCGGCGTTGCGGCTTGGTTTTCATTTTGGCGGGGCAGCTGCTGTCTGTCATCTCGGAGACTAGCCTATTTTTACCAAGACACGCAAGCGCGTTTCTCAGCACAAAGAGACAAAGAAACAACCTGTATACAGTCATATTTACATATTTACTAGCATGGCACTACAATGAAAGAGTTTATCCTTGTTTACGGACATGAAAACCACTTCCAGTATGCTTTCATATTAAAAGCCCTCGCAAATACGGACCGAACTAAACCCCGCTCATCTGCTTTTATGACCTATTTCCCGACATTTTCTTTTTCTGAAATCAGTATGTTTGAGGGTTTTAAATATGATTATGGTAATTATCAAAGGGAAAGTTGTGTAAAAACAAAGTAGGGGTGTGGTGCCGGGCTGGAACTGCAGGCTGCAGACACGCACAATGTGTGAACAGACACACACAGAGAGACGCAGCAGTTCAGTTTGGCCACGCACACGCTGCTCACAAAGTATGTGTGAACCAAAGGTTAGATGTCTTGAACTGAAGAATTTTCTTTCTTTCCAGTGTTCCTCCACAGTAAATGGGTGATTTTTAAAATGTGCACTCTCTTTTGTCGGCAGTCGCTCTTGAAAGCATCATAACTATCTAAAAATGTCCATTCAAACACTCAGCAGCTTTGTGTGGTATAATCAAGGTTTTCTATATTGTGTCGTATAGGCTTAATACTTCTGAAACACTTTTACTTCAGGTAGAAAGCTACTAAATCCAACGCATCCAAACCAATGTTTTGAGTCTTGTGTCACAGTTATTCTAAATGTCGCTGAACTCTGGCTTGAATAAATATGGCTCCGCCATAAACTACAAAAACTTCTCTCTCTCTGCACCATTTTCATTTACTTACAAGTCTGAGATAACTTTTTTTTTAATCATTGTTGAATAAAAGAATATGAGGGTGAGCAAATGGCTGGTGCAGAGAGAGAGGAGTTTCTGCAGTTTTTGGCAGAACCAAATTTATCCGAGCCAGAGTTCACCAAAATTTAGAATAACTGTAACACGCAAGACAAACTACTGGATCGAATGTGTTGAATTCAGTAACTTTCTAGCCAAAATAAGTGTTTTGAGCCTACAACACAATAAAGAAGATTTGAATTATACCAAAACTATAAATACAGCACAGACATCTTATCACATTTTGAAGTTATATATTTGTATTAAATCTTATACTCACGCAATTGAGCATAACATTTTCTCTACAATTTTTTTTAAATTAAAACTATTAAGACTGATGTAACAGAAACAAAAAGATGACATCTTTTTGTTTCTGTACTTTTCTTGTCAGCATCAGATGATTACATTACACACAAAGCAACTGGGCACTCACAGTTCAGTCGCACATTTGGTGGTGTTATGCTAGTAGCAGCAGCTAACTGACTTGCTAGTCATGAGCAGAGAGAAGAAGCTGTGTGTCTCTTGTCATGTTTGTGTATAAGCAGATTGAATTATATTTTTTCTCTTTATGAACCTTATTTAACAAATTTTTAAAAATGCATATCTCTTCAAATCAGTGGTTAGTGGTTCTTTATCACTTCTAAACTACTGATTAACACAAAGCATGAAAGCTGGCCTAAGAGACTCTAAAGAGAAACAAAGCCTGCAGGTGTGGATCTCATTGCAGATGGGAGGTTTATGGGAGAAGAGAGGAAAGACTGAGACAAAAGAGGGGGAGAGTGGAGGAGAAGTCAAAGAAGGTCAAACATTGAGAGTGAAGCCACAATAAACAATAGCGCTCTTCTCTTAAACTTCTTGTGACTTGGATTGAAGTTGGTCATAACAACCAGCAGCGCAGTGTGTGAGTGATTACCGTTTCCTGTTGTTGCTTAATTTGTGACGGGTTTCCTCGTGCTTCCTTATCTTACAATAAAAACACAATCAGAGCGGCAACACATGGCAAAACAATGGGACCAAATATGAGAGATGGACTTAAAGCGGTCGTAAAGACTCCCACTACAACAGTACATCACAAATGGTATTTGTACTGTGCTAGAAGGCAAAGAGGGAATTTTTCTCTTTGATGTGGCAATAATAAACCTGATTCAACTCAAAACATCTGATGTGTCCTTACTGCACTTGTTTTTCTAATTCTCAAATGAGACAAAGCTCAAGCTGCCTTTGTAACACTCCTTTAAAATCAACTGACATACATCATTGTTTCGAACTTGCTACGCCTATCAAGCCTTGCATTCATGCCTGACAGATATGCAGTTTTCAACACTTGCCTCTCAAAATTTGATATTTCATAATAATAATAATAAAAAATTGGTATAAAATTTTTACACAAGAGTAAACAAAAGCAGACTTCTAATTTATCTTACAGTCATTAGCTACTTTGGCTGAAATGACTGCTGTCACTAGCAGATTTTTTCACCTGCAGCTAGCTAGCTTATAAAAACTAACTTTGTGAGGTGGTTGAAAACTCCAGCTGATTTTCTCAAAATAAAACCCTGTCCCCTTCAATATGCAATTGATTGTTCAAATGCACTCAAAAAAATCATTTGTTGGGGGAACATAAAAAAATTATGGAAAGTATTTCCATCTAATTATAACACGCTAATTTAGCAAGAAATTGTTTTGTTGAGTGACATAAATGTGAATATGCTGGGTCGACATAATGTGTTTGTGTTACTGTTACTTAATTACAAGGGGTTAATCCATCATAACTTTTACAGGTTAGTTCAACATGTTTGATTTAAGTGTGGGTGACCCAATTTAATGGGGTAGGTACAACTATATTTAAAATGATACACTCAACAAAACAATTTCTTGCTAAATTAGCATA
>JAQFJA010000011.1:22037537-22053740 GCA_029874485.1 Naso brachycentron | reverse complement strand
AGAGTTTAACAGCTTGTTGCCTTACAGATGTTACTGTCAATTAATTTGCATCCTAATTATGTTTTTTTTTTTAGCTGTCAAGCTAATTTCAAGACAAACTGTGCAAAAAACAGTATGCTGTTTAAATTGAATTAAAAATGTACTAACAAAATGGAAACTGGATGACAGCTGACAGTTGATGGGCTGAACTTTATATCACCTCAACCTGTAATTTAAGATTTATAGCTTTAGAGAATTTACGATGAGGTTGAGGTTAGGCTAAGAGTGAAGGTTAGGACAGGGACAATGTCAAAGGTCACGGTGGGGAAAGTGCTGAGTATGAACATGAACGTGTAGGGAATGTGTGTTCGAGAGGAGGTCAGGAGGCAGCATCGGTGAGGTCTCCAGAAAGGACTGAAATAGTGAGAAATGAAGGAAAGAAAGTGGTTTAAACAAAAAAATAAAAGGAGGAAATGTCAGATAGCTGTGAAAAATGTGAACTATATTAGTGACCAAAACCTGCAAGGAACAAACTACTAGAAAAACAAATACTGAAAGTGAATGGATAACAAAAAATATCACTTTTACAATGGATATTCCTACATTTATGAAGAAAAAAGGGAAAAAAATGTACAGGAAGCTTATTTTTGTGGCACTAATTTGATTACCCTTTACAAATTTGAGTTATTTTCAGTTGTTGTGAAAACACAGATTACTATTTAAGAAGACACCTAATTGAAATACATTTTTGCTAAATCCTGATCTTGTCCTGAAACTCCTCTGTGTCACTTTTTTTCCACATGCTGTCCTGCAGGAACAGAGCGGACATGTAAGGCGGTTGATAGCCATCTGACCAGGAAACACTAAATCACAGATGAAACAGCAGGGAGGAAGCAGTAAATCACATGTTACAAAGAGTCTGGTGAAAGCGCAGGAACACTGGTCCGCCATGACAACGTCCCTCGTAGCCTGCCTTCAAAGCTGGCCCGGGCAGGAAGCAGTCATTCTCATTTCCTGTCTGCGTCACTCAAGGGATGACGGCACAACTGAGGTGTTAAGGAAAATCCAACTTTTTCATGTTTGGATATATTCTTTCTCCCAAGGACGTGTGAATCCATTGTGATTTTGCTCACGACTGTTTCTGTGAGCCGATGAAAAGAGATTACAATGGCACAGGAATCACATTTGTATGAATGTGAACTCTGACCATGATAAAGCTGTTGTCGTGGAAACACTGATGATGGGTTTGTTGGTGTCAGGGTTGGTTTGGTTGAAAGTTAAACAAAGGACGACAAAGGACTTTTCCAAACTATAAACACCCATCTTATCATCACGGTATGTACGTTTTTACGTGTGCACTCACATATATTGTGCATACTCAGATGCCTATTTAAAGTGGACATAATCAATATTTTTATAATATCAATGTATCATATGACAAATGAAAATAATGTGACCATGTGAAACCATTTATTTGCAGTAATGATGTTATGGGAAACTATCCCTTGAATCTGTAGCTCCTGTCAAAACTCTTAACTAAGTTTCAGCTTGATTTTATCTGTCCGCAAGCAAATTTACTGTTCTGTTTTAATCTCAGAGCTCCCAGTTTTATTTTCAGCAACAGCAGTAAACATTTTACAGTGAAAAAGCTCGAAAAAATTGCTGTTTATGCATCAAACATCATCATCATAGCAGAGGGAGTGAAAATATTGGAGAATTTAGCAACTAAGTTGACCAAAAAAAACAAAACAAAAGAGCTACAAGAAGATAGATATTAAAATGTGATTGATGTAAGATTTCATCAGCACTTACAATACAGTTCCTATGCAGAGGACAAATCACTTCTGTGTAATTACATATGTACAGGGCTGATCTCTAGTTTAAACATGCTGTAGAACTACAAGAGTGTATGGCATCATAATGAATGTTGAAAGTTAAAATAACTTATTATTTCCAATTCTTTGGTTTAAGGCAAACTGACTACAAAACAAATGACCAGCAGCCTCAGCTAAACTTTGTTTTGCACTAATTAGCGATTATTAGCATGCTTACATGCTAAACTAACAAAAGGGACTATACTGCTGAACATCAGCATGTGAGTGTGAGTGAGTGATAGCATGCTAAAAAAAATTTACCTCAAAGCACTGCTGTGCCTATAAAACTGCTAGCATGACTCTAGACTCTTGCTAACATCTTTTTGGCAGGAACTATGGAGCAGGTGGCAGCAGAGATAAAGAGATGGATCTTAAGAATGAATGATGTAAAGGAGCAGAGAACCAAGTTCTGAACTCTGAGGGACACCATGAATGGCAAAGGATGTGCTAGATTTCTGAATCTTTACGGGTTTGAAACTGAATCTGTCTGAGATGTGGAAGCTGAAGTAGGTGGGGGTCAAAGGTGAAGAAATTAGATTCTTTGGTAAGTACTGCATTGGTTCTGTATTTATGGCATAATTTGGATCAAAATCTTTTACAGATATTATTTGAGTCCTGCTGAGCTTTTTTTGTGGGAATGACTTGCTGAACAGTTTTAGTAAAATGTGTGTACAGTATGTGCATATGTGAGTGTGTCAGAGAGGAGGACAAGCTGGCATTGCTGCTGCAGCTCAGGCTCGCCTGCTCTGTCTGTCACTCAGCAGTTGCCATGGTGAGTTAACTGACACATTCAGACACAATAATGCAGTACTGTTGATGTCGTGCTACAGAGTTCACCTGTCACCCGACAGCACCCACGGAGATTTGTCCTGTCAATCATTTACCTCCTCTTCCTCTGAAGGTCAAAGGAAAGCAACAGGTAACACTGATGAAATAAAAAACAAAAGCATGTGTTAATTTTGCATCACTAAAATGCACAAATGGTATTGTTTTTAATTCAGTTGCGTTGTTTTTTCTGGCAAGTGAGGATTACTGTAGACCTTGTGACCACGGTGATGATGATGCTCGTTTGTGTGTGCGTTTGATTTGTCACATTACCTGAATGCAGTTAGTGAATGTGAACCCAATTAGCCTGAGATCACCAGACTTGTTAGCAGCAGCACCTTCTGCAACAATTTACAACCCTTTCATCTCAACAGAATGTGTTTCTTGTAGAGCATAATGGAAGTAATCCATTCTGCCTGTCAGCGCTGGAAAACACTTTGCTTTCTGTACAAATTGTGTTTGGGAGAAAGATGCTGGATGGGGTGGAGGTGGAGGAAGGAGGAGCAGGAGACTCTGCTATAGTTAAGTCTCATATATGCAGGCTTTGAAGACAGAGTAGTTTCCATTTTAGTGCACAGAGGATGTTTACACAGTACAGTAAGAGGCAGTTTACATCAAATAGTAAACTTTGGTTGCAGTTCAGCCTTTCTTTTTTGCTACAATGGCGTGTGGCGTCCCTGAAACTTTTAAAACCAGATTTCAGAGTGAATCTTTTGAGAAGAGCTGCTAAAAGAAGAGCAGTGACTAAACTAACTTACTGCATGTCAAGACATTCTGCAGTAGCCAATACAAAACTTTAATTTAACACTCCACTGTGCACCAACAGCCAATATGACAACAGTCTATTGAGGCTTTTTTAAGTGTTTGTAGCACAATTTTAGAAATCCAACTATGACTGAATTTCGTTATTTTGTGGCTGATTAGAGCTTATCAGTAACAGGAAATAAACATTTTTGGCAACTCCATTACAAACTTTACTTTGGTTGTTCATGTTCATTTTTAAAAAGGAGAAGAAAGACTGATTGTTTTTAGTATGACTGCTCTCGTCTAAACGTGGCCTAAGTTGCTCTCCAATAATGTGTTTTACTGTGCAGTGTAAATGTGAACATGAATCTTAGAATGCGATTAATTTGTGTGTGTGTGAGAGACAAAAGCTGGGTTTCCATTTAAATAGACAGCAAATTTTAACCAAATTTTCAGGAAATCTGAAAAAAAAGTGCATTTATTTGTGTTTCCACTTTCTATCCACTTATGTTATGCATATATTCAAAGTTAGTTCATCGAGATAACCTTTAGGTGATGCAAAATTTCAAATCAAGTGTCATCATACCACTGCAGAAGTAAAAGCCACAACATGATGACGTTTAAAAATGCAACTACATAAACAGAGGAAAATGTGATAACAAGAAGCAAAATGAAAGTTGCAGTTTCCTCATCAGTCCAAGCAAACTTTGTGATTTTGTCTGTATTTTTGTCTGTGGTGGCCGCCATCGCGTCTCCAGTGGAGTGGAATGTGGAAGCTGGAGTGACATATAAGTCACGTGATTTCTAAAGGTTATCTTTTATTGGCTGAATCTGTTTCAAATGCACTCATTCGCTTTTACCTTTTATCAGTAATGCCAACTTTTCTACTGCCCTCAAGCCACAAAACATTTTGTGATTTTCAAGCACAAAAACATGCACAAATCGAAATGCCCAAAAAACAGGCCGATGTAAAGTAACGCACTTCTGTGGAGTTCTAAGGTTGTTTACCTTTCTCCCACAACTTTTCAAAAGGTAAAGGCACTTTCCATTAAATATATTTGACTGATAATTTATTTAGTTACTTTACAGACTGATGCTTCACACACAAATCTCACACACACACACACACAAAACGTTATGAGGTCAACAAAGATGTGAAGGAAACTTTAAGGATTTCATAAGGTCAGCCACAGTACTGAGAGATTCCGACTGAACTTTCACTTGACCTCGTAAGTACTCAGTCAGATGTTATTGATTTGGGTCTTCTGCAGTCGCTTTAGATGTTCCTGCAACAAGGAATTGTGTGACAGCATCTCCTTTCCATTTGTAACAAACAGTCCTCAGCATTTGGAGAAATCCACCACATCTTACCGTTTAATGTATGTCACTTCCAGATTATGTCACCCGGTTGGGAACCCCCCAAAACAAAAAGACTATTTGGTTGTTTCCCTAAGTTTTTAAAGACAGGTGACTGAATGAGCCTGTTACAGCCAACAATATATTAAAACATGTCACTGAAGTTAAGACAGAAAGTACACCTTGCGTCCATTGTTGTTAGCTGCCTTTGTGCATTTTGTTGAGAGGGAACCAAAAACAATAAGCTTAAAGATGCTTAAACGCTCCATAAAGTTTAAGGGAAATGCTGTCCGGTGATAATTTCCCTGGTTTTTATCACTGAGAGTACCTCTTTGCATATAAGACACAGTGATTTGTTCCATTGATATAAAACCAAGCACATTTCACTGGTTTGTTTCTATACATACATTGTGGTCTTGCAGCCTTATGTTGACGGGTTTGATATGGTTTTCCACTTTATAAATATAATTTTCTGGTGGGAAGAGAGCTTAACTCTGACTCTATTAAACTGCCCACAAACTGCATATTATGGCGGTGTTAATTGATAACTGTGAACATATTAATTTAATTCAAGTAATAACAGTCATAATGTTCTTGTCCAAAGCAGCCAGTGTTTTGCTCAAAGGCTCTTTTCAAATATGTCACACCATTCTGCACTGATCCCTTCATTCTGACCTAAAGCAGTGAGTGTGGAGACTAGCCTGAGTATGTACAGCAAATGATGCATTGCCTCATGGAAATTTAAGTGTTAGCAAAGATTATATTTCAGCTTTCATAATGATTTATACTCTCACAATTAAACAATATTTGTTTACAAAAGAACAATATTTGATTTGTGGACGCTGTGTTGCTTTTATTTAAAGCACTGTCAGCAAACTTTTTTTTTCCCCCAACTTTCAAACCAAAGCACCCCAAAAACAACAATCCATCTTTCATCCTCCTCCATATATCTGCTCACCCTCCTCCTCTTCCTCACATCTACTCCCTCTCTGCCTCATTCCTCTCCTACTGAATCTCCACAGCCCCCACAGTCCCCTCCATAAATCCTGGGACAGCAGCGCTTTAATGGATAATTAATTGATGCCGCTGCAGCACTGTAATAAGACAATAAATTACGACACAGGCCGGTGTGCTGTGTCAGTGTGTGTTGCTAATGGCCCTTCAGGGCTGGGGCAGGAAACTAATAAATTAGACAGGTATTAACTGTTGTGTGCTAAGTATCCTTCCACTGCTGACTGCCATGAGAAGAGAGGCAGAAAGAGAAAGACGACAGGGTAAGAACAGGAAAAGAGGAAGAGATGCAAGAGGCAAGTGAGATGATTACAGTATTCTGTTTAAGTGGAACTGACATAAATAACTGTTTGGCAAAGAAATCATAAGACATTCCTAGAATTTAAGTATTCAAGAACAGTGAAACGGGTCCTCCCAAATGTTGAATGTTTTAAAGAGACACAAAGGCTAACAGCTTTAACTTTACAGAATCAATGTCACCTTGCGTGTTTGAAAGGGGGAAACTAGATAAGAGTGTACAGATACGCTAGCGGCTCAATGAGATTGTAGCAGCAAGGTTTTGACTTAAGAGTAATAGGTACATTTAAATTTCGGGTTCAACCGATTTGCAATTTTAAGGATTGATGTAGATACTGATATTAGGGCACAAGAAAGTTCCAGCTAAATGAGGTTATCAAATACTTGTAACAAAAGCTGGGTTTCCATTAAAATATATAATAAATTTTTACAGAATTTTTAAAAACTCGGCAAAAAGAAAATGTGCATTTATGTCTGTTTCCATCCACTACTGTTATACAAATATTAGGAGTAAGTTCATCAAGATCAGCAGTAGGTGGTGCAACATTTTCCAGTCAGGTGTCATTTACCACAGCAGAAGAAGACGGAGCAACGCGATGATGTAATTAAAGGCGCAAGTAAACAATGTCTTTGCTGCTTCCCATCTAATATGACATTGTGTTGGTTTCTCGCACCAAGTCAAGAAAAGTCAAAGTTTCTTCATCAGTCCACACATACCCTGTGTTTTCGTCTGCCGCTGCCACCACTGCTTCTCCGATGCAGAGGGTCATTTAAATTACAAGATTTCTAAATCTCATCCATCATCTGTTAAATCTGTTTCCATTGCACTTATGCGCATTTACCTTTTGTCGAAACACCAACTTTCCACCTCCTTCAGGTGTAGAAACTGTTTTGTGATATTTCAGGATTTTTTTCAATTTTCTGTGTTTCCATTCAGGCATTTTTATTTGCAAATCCAAAATGCGCATAAAAACAGGTAAATGGAAACCCAGCTAAAGATACGCAATGGAGGCGGGATATCTTACATTTTAACAAACTTTACTCCAAACATCAGTGCACTGAATAGTAAATTTTTTGCTTGATAGTTATTCAATAAAGGACCGCCATCTGCTTGACACACTACATAATTACGCCATTTTAAATCGCTCTGGCATTTTTACTGGCCTTAAAAAACTATTTGCATATCGGGGAACCTACACACCGATATCGATATATCTGTATTAAGCCAATATCAGTGGATAGTGTTGACACAAATATATCATTCTGGCCCTGCTAAATTTTTTAGAAGATTTTTCGAGAGAGTTTCTATAATTTTAAATAGTTCTTATCATGTTGATTAGAGATTGGAATCAAGAAGCGGCTCCAGTTGATAGCCGACGACAAATTGGAATCAGAATCGACATTGAATGCCTCCAAGCTTATCAATGTCTCTCATCAATGGCCAGGCATGTGATGCAGAAATGAAAAGGGCAGAATTCAGCTGCAAGGGCAGTGCAATGTGCAGTGAACAGGGAGCTCACTGATAAACAGCGGTGATCACAAAACAGTTGCGGTGTTGATACTGAGATCCTGTGTAGACCTGCTTTTTTTTTACACACAGAACACTGATCAGGAATTGATAGGGATTGGACTGATAAGCAGAATCGATAATGGCATCTGTACCAATAAAATCATATCCATTCCTATCCTTGTTGTTGATATTTATTCATCTGTTTAATTCTCTACCAGTTTAGTTTTTTATTTGTCATTTGATGCTAATAAAGAGGGTGTGATGATTGATAGCTAAGTTCTGCTCACAACTGAGTCAGGCCAATGTATGGACATTACCTCAATACTTTGGCTCCAAACCTCTGATCAATATGGCGCAGACTCTTCCTTCAAATGACTTTTGCAAGATGGGATATTTTGGTTTTATCCCTGCACAGTGGGAGAAAGTGAAGATGCACCATCCATCATTATATACAGTAGCCAATGGTTGGTTAAAGGATTTCTGGATGTAACATGATCTATGCCAAAGTTATATCATAAGTTAGTTGTTGCAGTATCAAAGTCTGGAACAAAATGGCGGAAATGAACACCATGACAGGTTTTCCTTTATTGACAATGGACAAAGAATGCACAATAGCCTGCGTCCCTATAGTATCCTTTCACAGAAGTTGAGGAGAATTTAAATTTCAGTTTAAGATGAAGAAATATGGAGCTAATCTTTCAAAAACAAATACTGATTAATAACAGTACAGTACCTACATATAACAGATTTAAACACACAGTTCAGATGTAAAACAGCTGGAGTCCTATATGTGGTCTGAACGCTCAGCTCTTATCATCCTGAGAGGAAAATTACAGATTAGTAAACAAGGACAACATCTCTCGCTTGGAAACGTGGAATTTCAGCAGATAGTCTCTAATCCCATTTTAATGGTTGTCTGATGAAGAGGTGAGAAGGATTATTGTGTGAGCGCATATGTGTGGTGTATTGCATGCATGCACACATCCTCATGTAAAATACTGAGAGTGCTTGTGAAAATGACAAAAGAATAACTAATACAGGGGAGACAAAGAGAAAGCGAGAAACTGCAGAGATTGGAAGTGAGCAGCAGCAGAAGAAGAAAAATGGCAGCTCAGTTACGTCGTTCCAATTAAAAATGCTGCAAATCTCTCATCTGCTAATGTTAGCCCTAACGAGCGTGACTTAGTGGCAGTTATGTAGATAAAAACTCTTTCTGATTGATTCCAATGGGCCATTGAAATTTGTTTCACTCCACCTTATCGATCACCCCCCTATGGTTGAAAACTGCTAATTAATAATGCTAATAAAAGTGCCACAGCTCATTAAAATCCACCACACGAGGCTGAACTCCGCTCCCTTTTAGCTTCTCCACTTTATCTGGTCTTCCTCATGTTTGCCTCAGTGTTTTCATTTTGTGCACCACTGTTCCACTTGTTTAAAAACCTCAGTTTTTAATGTCAAATCCAGTTTTCAAGCTGACATCTAAAACATCAAATGTAATAAATATTAATATTGCTTTATTATGCCTGTTATTGTCTTTACTAATTCACTCTGATACTGGAAGATAAGTGTCCTCCCACACACACGCCTTCATCCCAAATAATAATGTTTTTGCTATTTGCTGCCCACAGTCATTACACTGATTGGCACGTTCATCTTGATCTCATTACACGTTTTTGGTTTTTTTTATGATTGACATTCTCTGCTCTCTGTCTTTACTGTAAAGGGTTGATTCACTCGAAGAACAATTTTCATACTTGCATTCTTAAGGGTACAAACCACGCTGCTTTTGGTTTTATGTGCCACAATTTTGACATAACTCACTGAGATTTCTGCTCTGCAGTCATTCATTTTACAGTAAAAAGGGTGTTTATGAGAATTGTTGAGAATTTTTTGCATGTTTAATTTTCTGTGTTATTTGGCTTAGTTTGAACTAAATTAATAAAATTGTGGGCCAGAGAACCAAGTAAAAGATGCTGAAGCACTCTGCGGAGCTCAAAAGAACTGCAGAAATATGTAATAATTCTGGACAGTTGGTCATTTGATACATCAGTAATACAGAAATGTCAGTCTCAGCCTGTTCGCCTCTGTCATGATGTCCGTAGAGGCTGCTGAGTTTGCTGGTTCCATGGCGATGTAAACAATGCTGCTCTGAGTAGCAGCAGTTTCTCCAGAACAGCTAGCTGCAAGGCTAACAAAGCTAACTAGCAGCTGAAGTTAGCAGAAGTTACCAGCTACTTCAGGAAACTCCATAAATCACTAAAATGTTGAGACACAAAAGCTTAAGATCATCCAATGCAAAACCACCAGAAAGCATTTGCTTCATAAAGATATGACCCAATTTCTCAAAAATTAGTGACAGTTGTTGGTGTGTGAGACAGAGTGCAGGTTTCCCTACCTACTTCTACAAGATATCTCATGCAGTAACTGCCAGTCGGGTGCAAAGTCACTGACACAGAGACACCATTTACACTATTATAAGTCAAAACACAGTGAAATAGATTTTTAAGCTGTTATATTAATGTTAAGTAGTTACAAAATATTGCAGTAGGTTAAATATCGGTGGTGGACTCTTAAAGATAGGGTAGGCAATGTCTGACAGGGAGCTGTGCGACACAATTTAACAGGCTCTGAATGATTTTATTAACCAGACATGGAATTGTTAAGTTTTCCAATCTGTCTAGGGCCTCCATAACTGATAGAGTGCAGCAAACATGGTTATATCAGCCTTAGTTAAGGACAGAAAATGGCAAGTCCCCCCTCCTTTGAACTAGCTAGTATAAGCAGACTGTGTACATCGCACTGATGATGAGATTGAAGCAACTAAAGTGACGCAATACTGATAAACATCACGTCATCGCTTTTGGTCAGAATGCAGCTTTAGGAAGCAACTCAGTCGCACCCTCCCCTCCCTGTTTTTGCTTCAGCTCACATTTTACTTTCATTTATTGTTGTTCTCTCTTTTAAGTTCAGTTTCTAACAAATATTCACCATGAGACAAAACAGGGAAAAACAGGGATAAAGCAGTGGAGTAAACTGGTACGTCTCAGCTCAACTCAAGCTGGCTGACAGTGTAGTCTGCAAACAGTGTTGTCGGCTTGTCAGCAGCTAGTCAGTTCCTTGTGATGTCACCTGTTGTGGAGAAGCCCAGCATGGATTAGCCAATAGAAACACGTGCTCTCTGAAATGACCCTTGATTGGCCAAAAGTCCCATCACGGTCTGAAATACAGAGCCAAGGACAGGTGCAGAAGTCTAGAGTTCTTTCAGACCACCTGAATTACAGTATGCTGAAAGGTTATTATGTAATTTTGTGCTCAATGACACCAAAAATAAATTGCCTACCCAAGCTTTAAGTCAGAGACCTGGTTATAACCTGGGCAGTTAAAACAGATGCTCAATGAATTGCTTAATACAACAAAAACCATTTGAAAGAATGTATTTGGTGATTTGTGTGGACTGACTGGCTAATGAAAGATTAATCATACACAACAGATTGGTCACAGGACAAAAACTCTGACCTCCCATATGACAGTCTCTACAACCCTGACGTCTAAACCCCAGCACACCGTCTTGCTACAGAAAGGGCAAATTGCATCCTGCATTTCTGCACACGTTGTGAGGTTCAGAGTGTCCAATAAGGGTGGTATTCCTCAGGATATGTTTTACTTGATGTTTGTTGTGGTCAAAAACTCTACAGTATCCAGTTGGGATGAAGTAGGAGGAGATGTCTGGAATGAGTTGCAAGCAGCAGTAGCTGTAAAGCACCGTTAACAGTGACTGTGGATGATGATAAAGCCATTTGACTGTGTCATAGGCAGCCTTGCTACTAACTGGCTCTACAGAGGAGTGGAGTGCTTAATATATTACCAGTGGACACGAGTGACACCAGCAAAGACAGAGTGCCCAGTGCAGCGCTCCCGCAGCCCGGGACCTGAAACATTCCCCCATATTTTTTGCCGGCTGTCAGGTCGTCTAATAAACCAGGACAAAATGGAGGGACGGTGCAGGAGCTGAGGGTGGGTGAAGTATCTAACACTGATGTAATATGGCTTATAAATCTAATTTAATTACCCAGTGTGGGGACAGGCTGTAGAAGCCATGACTGGATTTATTGTGTCTTAACTTGGCATCTTAATGACTTTGTGCTTTTAATATCATTACCCTATAATTTATTCTTTTTCATGCACGCACACACACACATATACACACACACACACACACACAATATAACCAAAGCAGCCCAACACCCACAGAGCAGTCATAATCTTTTTAAGCAGGCAGCTTTACAGATCGTAGGGCTCCTGAGCTGCGACAGCTATTGATCCATAAACTCCCGTTTCGTCTCATTCCATGCTGTCCCCACTGTACGTCATTAAGTTGATTTCACTGATACAGGCGTCATGTAAGACTCATGTAAGACTCAGTTGTATTTAATCACTGATAAGCTTGATAAGCTCTATATGCAGAGGGCAGATTAAAATGCATGTTAGATAATCCACCCAAAAACCCTTGAATATGCCGCTTTTTCCACTTGTAATAGTGCACACAAGGAACTGGTATTGTCTAAAAGTAATACTCTTAGTGAGTTACAAGACGTTTTAAGGGACTTTTAGAAAACTTCATCGTTTTTCATTTATTTTGATGCTTGGTTAAAAGTTCAGATACCTGTATGGCCACTTTAAAGGGAAACTCCACAGATTTTATACACTGAAGTCTGTCTAGAACAAGGGTTCCCAAACTTTTCAGCCCATGACCCCCAAAATAACAGTGGCAGAGACTGAGGACCCCCATCAACCCTGGAGGTGGTATATAACATTGTGCACAGTCGCACATGCACTATTAGGCCAACACAGGCATCAATTCAACACAAAAGAACAACAGCCAAATGGCCATAATATTATTTTAAAGTAATTTAAGAAATAATATAACCACAATTTGTAAACTAATGGGTTAAAAATGCAATTATAAGTTAAGGGTTTTTTTGTTTGTTTTACAGAAGGCATCTTGTGGCCCTCCTCTCTGTGTCTTGCGCCCTCCCGGGGGCCCCAGCCCCCACTTTGGGAACCACTGGTCTAGAAGTCTTGAGGAATACTATGACATATGTAAAATATACATACAGCCTACTGTTGCTCCAGAGGGAGCTGTGTGTGGCCTTTAATATCACTAAGAGTCACTTGAGTCAGTTGAGGCTACATTAGCCGCTACTAGCGTAACACACTCAAATCTCTGACCAAATCTCTGACAGCGAAGTTGCATTTAAGTGATGCAGGACACCAGGTTTTGACAAGGAAGAAGAATCAATGGTGTAAAAAAAGATATTTCTGGTTCTGCTGCATAGACTTTTATCTTTTTTTTAAAACTGTGCATGAGTGCAATAATGTTGTAGGATTGTAATGACAAAATGGTGGAGTACTCTTTTAAAAGCCTGTGTGTTGACAATAACAGAAATAAAACAGGTGCTTCTCTGGTCACTTAATAACCTCTAAAAATCCTTTTTTGATATTTTTGGAACTGTCCAAAGCTGCATTTATGCTCTTTTTGCCCAGCGATTAGCTAGGCATGCCTTTTAAATGATTTCAAATGGAGACTTAAAGTGTGTTGTACTTTCTTGGGATAAAAAACAAAAGACACAGTTCTTGGAAGGAGGTAAAGGAGGTAACTAGATGCAAGATCATCTTTCAGTGATCTTATTGGAAGATTTACTAGGTTAAATAAAAGAAACTTCATTCAAACAGGTGTATGCACACTCGTTTCACTACAAATCATGCTGGTATCCTTATTGCAAGAATTGTTTTCATACAAATTAACCATAAAGTTTAGAGTGGATGAGCAAACGAGCACTAAAGGTCAATAAAGGACA
Source organism: Naso brachycentron (assembly GCA_029874485.1). NCBI lineage: Eukaryota > Metazoa > Chordata > Actinopteri > Acanthuriformes > Acanthuridae > Naso > Naso brachycentron. Next base: position 22,040,283 of record JAQFJA010000011.1, on the reverse strand, counting down.
TCTAATTGTCTCCACAGAAACACCAATAATTCACCTGTACAACAGTACAGATATCCTTTTACTGAATCATTGACTGTGTTTGTGTAAAAATGTAACACTGTATCACTCTTTGTTCACTCTCCGTTCATCTATTCTACCGTCTCATTTCTTTCATTGCAGCTCACCCTGCTGCTCGTCTTTATCTCATTTCATCTGTCTCCTCCCTTCTTACACTGTTCTCTCATCCTTATTCCCACTGGCCGTCCCACGCCCTCCAGTTCAGCCTGTCGGCTTAAATAAAACAGACAAAAGGTGGAAAATAGACGGAAAGAATTAAGAAGAGATAGAAAATGAGGGATGGGAGGATGAAGGCAGCTTCACTCCTCCACAATCTTGCCCTCCGCCTCCCACCTTGGAAGCTAGTTCCCAGAGGCCCCTGTTCCACATTAGCTTAGCTTGCAGCTGAGCCATTGACTTAATGCAATCCCCTAAATGCCAGCTGTATGGCCTCAGTGACAGTGACATATTTGTTTTGCAGGCTTCTGCAATCTGATGTCTGCCAACGTACGAAAGATTTGATTAATGCCTCTTCTTTTGAGGCTTGTAATTGGCTGCGACTGCGCTGGCAAACAATCAGCAAAGTCTTTACTGCCTGCAATCAGTTAGCAAAGTGTTTGGAAACTAATGAACTAATGTTTGATTTAACTGTACTCAAAAGTGACATTTGATGACAACCAGTCAAAGATGATTTGTTGCACATTTTACTGCAGTCATCTGGCAGTGATGTCTAATAGCAACTATCATGAGGCATGGCAGGTCAAGCTTTGCATCAGTCTTTTAGTATGAGTTGTGTATGTATCAGCCTTTCATAGATACAGCAGGAGCTTATATTAGACCCTTTTTCTCATCTTAAAATGTTCCATTGAAAGCATTAAAAACTCAGCAGGAATCGTACGTTTCTACCAATTCATGGAGCTAACATTACCTCAACCAGTCACCTTGCTCCAACTAATACATTCTTCTAGCAGTAATAGTTGCCTTTTCAGTCTGAACTTAAACATAACTGTCTCAAATTAAGGATCCATTTCTGCAAAAATAAAGGTTCAGAGGTAAATCGGCCACTCACGGTGTTTACATGAACAGTTATATATCAAGCTAAGGTTGAAGCTCGATTACGCCATTTAATTGGATTTATTGTTCCTGTCCCAGCATACAAGAACTGGGGGAGAATCAATTTACTGATGGAAATATTTCCAACTCCACTACGGTATGTGGTGATATGCCCCCTTTCAGCTGGTTGCCACTGGATCTTCTTCCAGTTGACCTTTAACATCACATACCAAACAAGCTACGAACAAGTTGGCTAGCTGCAGCGAGTTTCGTGTCGAAAAGTGAAAAGAAGGATAACTTTACACTTCACACATGCTCTATGCTACCCCTCCTGTGGATAGTATTCTTGTTTCTTCCCAGCTTTCTCCTATGAATGTATGTTGTTTGACTTCTGGGTCAAAGGCCGCAACAGGAACTATGGGTTATGCTCTGAATGCCGAGGTTAGTATGGGGCCGATTGAGGCTTATATCAAATATTGTGATATTTGCTGTCACTTGGGATATTATTAATGATGTTGAATATCATTTGGCTGTTACAGCATCTTGGGGTTTTTGCTTTGAATCAAAATGCGTGTGGAGTTGCCATGGTGGCAGGGGAAACACACCTTGCTATTGGAAGAGGTGGAGAGGTTATCACAGGGTTATTGGGATGACGTACGCCTGCTGCAGTGTTTAAATATCCTTCAGACATTGAGGACTTAGTTTAGAAGAACGCCAGCTCACTCATTTCGCAATATTTCTGGTTTAAAGCAGAAGAAAATGGCAAGCCAAAGGACTTGAAAGAGGTTGTATGCCATCTTTGCTGCAAGCATGTAATGAGAAAACAGGGCATCACCACAAATTTGCTGTTTGAGAAATTTGACTCAGTACAATTCTAGTTGGACAAACAAGTTAACAAGTATGCTAAAATTCCAGTTTTAGGTGGACTAAGATAATAAATCTACTTTTTCTAACATCATGTGAACGGACTGTTATCATGAACACCTTCTGTGCTGTGCAGGAGTGGACAGGCATAGCAACAGTGGCAAAGGGTGCTGGTCTCTAACTTGTTCTTCCCGTTTCACCTTCTCATTTCCCCTCTCCATGTGTCCGATCATCAAGGCTGCAAATGATGACTGAGGCAAGAGGTGAAAACATCTGTCCACCATGCTCATGGCTGAATCCTGTAGGGTGGAGGAAAGGAGGACAACATGAAAGGTGGGGAAGTTGGAAAACTATTCTTATGAGATTTGACCTCACCGCCCATGACCTAACCCCACTGGTTCACATATGGTTAAAGGCAATGGAAGAAAGGTCAAGAAGGGAATCACTGACCCATTTTAAAGGCAGAAAGAAAGAAAGAAGAAAAAAGGAGATAAAAGAGAGGCAAAGAAGAAGCCAGAGAGCGGAAATTAAAATGCTGAAGATGATAGAAACATGACGTGTGGGTTAAAAATGATTTTATTTGTCCTCATTTAAAGCTTTTTATGCATTGGCTACATTTCATCTCCACATAATGATACACATATTTCCTTGAAAAATGCTCCCCTCATGCAAATATGCAGCTGAAGAACAAAGATAGATCACATGCAACTCAATTTATGAGGTTCTATCTTGAGACCAGGCCGTAATGGGATTTATTCAGTCTGTACTTTGTTCTCTGGTCTCTTGAGATGCT
>JAQFJA010000011.1:21959221-21972658 GCA_029874485.1 Naso brachycentron | reverse complement strand
GTGCTGAAGTAACTCGTTTACAAATTTATATATATATTTTTTTTTAATTATTAGCCATAGAAAATCTTTTTTCTCTCTGGGAGACACTCAAAAAAGGACTGCATCTCATATACCAGTGCAATTTATAATCCAGATTAGGGCTGCATGATATATCGAAAATTTATCATCATTGCAACATTAACATGTGCAACAGACGTATCGCAAAAGACTGTTTAAACTGCAATAAATGATACATTTTCATGTACCATGCATTCAGACGCTGCATGTCAGTATATTTGGCCAGTCAGATAAGTTATTGCTAATGCAAACTGAAGATTTCCTACAGCTGCAGCTTCATGGTAAAAGCATTTGACTGTCAAAATCCGAGTTAACTTTTATTTTGAAGTGACCGTTAGGGTCGTTACAGGAAATACAACATGTTCAGTTCGCTTGGCTAACCGCCAAATGTGTTTGTAGAGAATTTTCAGCATTTGTTGACACTGGATAAATTTAAAATATGACAGAGAAGTTTTATGTCATCTGTGAAAATAAAGGAACGAGAACGAACCTGTTGGATGAAACGCTACAACTTGCAGGAACCAAACTAACCTTACTGTTACTTCTCTTTCTGTCAATTTTTTAAGTTCTCTAATAGCATCCTAAGTATTGTGAAGTAGGTGCTTTAGCATTTTTCTTTGACAGTTTATCCTCCGTATCCTTAACTCTCCTTACTCTCATCACACTATCAGTGAAATGTCACCGTGTATCAGCTCTCAGCTGCTGGTCTCGTGGCTGCTGCTGGACAGATACAGCATCTGTCCGTCTGACAGTTATTTATTTTCATAAGAGCAAAATGACAGTGGGGCGCCGGTGGGCAAGTAACCTAACGTTAATGTAATTGGTGTAGCCGCACCACCGTGTAAAACCGGGAACACAGTCACTGTGGCAAACCTTCAACCAGTTTACACTGTCATCTCGTGTCTCCGCTATGAGCTGCTGGTCAGAGTGTCTGCACACTCACTCACACTGTCTGGAGTCTGATAGCTACACAAATCTAAAGCAAATAGATATCAAAACTGCAAACTTTGTTTTTTAAATTGTATATGTGATAAAATTTAAATGTTCATATGTTACAAACAAATGAAAACTTCAATGACAAATATTTGTTTAATTATCGGGAGTTCATCGCAATATTCAACAATATTATCATATATGGCAGGTTTTCATGATATTGTGCAGCCCTAATTTGCAAGAGCATTTGCAAGAGCATTATTTTGCATCTTCTACAAGGAAACAGAAAAAAAAATTGTTATGGTCACTCTCAGAGACTGATTTTGGTTCATCTCTGGTACTCACTTGTAGCCCTGCTGATCCCAGGTCTGTCCATAGACTCCATAGTTTGGCATCTGCCATCCATTGTGCAGATACTGACCAATCTGCTGTGTGTTGCTGTACCACTGACCCCAGTGACTGTAGGGCTGCGCTGCGAAGCTCACAGTGTTCTGCTGACATACAGAAGAATATGTCAGGATGCAGAGTGTCATGTTCCACCGACATCGCACAGAGATTTAGGATCTCACAGTCGAATTAAAAGAAGTACTGCAGTGATCCACCAACAGGGATTTAATTTAAAATGAAGTAGTTCACGTTATAAACAAACTTTATGTTGTACTAAGTATGATTCTGGTGCATACCTGTGGCATCTGTACCTGCTGAATGGGGCTCACCATGTCTGTTGTTTCTTTGCCCCAGTAACACTTAACTACGTAGCCCTCTATGGATGTGCCATTAACGGAAACAATGGCATGAGCAGCTGCCTCATGGGAGTTGAACCTGAACACAGACAAGAGATATTAGATGGTTTAACTTATCTAATAACTTTTACTACAAATCTTGTCTCACATTTTACTATTTCAAATAATCAATGATCAACATAACTTTTCAGCACGTAAGTTTTCATTTTTCGTATTTTTATTATAACACCAAAATAATACTACTGTCCCAGGAGAGCCCCTTATCACCTGACATAAAAAACAACACACACAACACAGCAGTGGACACTCTGGAAAAAAGCATTTCAGCTCGTCCTTTAATGACAGTAAGGCTTCACTGCTGCCAGGTCAATCAGAACATACTCTTACCTCACAAATGAGTAGCCCTTGTCTGGGAAAACACGAATTTCCATTATCTGACCGAAGGGTGAGAAAGTCTGTCTCATGATTTGTTCTAAAAACAAAACAGACAGTTAATATCTGACGAGTAACTGCTGCTTTCAAATCTGTAACTTTTCTGGACAGAGTGCAACTCACCTGTGAGACCCATTGTGACGCCCCCGCAGTAGACGGTGCAGTTGCTGAGGCTGGACTGGTTAACAACCTCGTCAAAAGATAGCTGCTTGGTACTGGTTGCTTAAAAAAAAAAAAAAAAAAATTACAAAAAAATCATCAGGTTTTCTTTATATTACTTTACTCTTATCTTACTTTCTTTTTTTAATAGAACTACCTGTCTAAAGCTTAAGTGTGGCAGTGATATGACAAAAAAAAACAACAAAAACAAAAAAAGTTATTACAAATCACGCGTCATCAGATTTTTTTTCTGTTCAAAATTTCATGGCAATCCCCTTTTCATAAATGTTGCATTCACTGAGTGTGAGAAACAGGTGTGCATGCTTGCAATGCCTCACTTCCATTTTCCTTGGAAATCAGATTTCGGAGCTGAAAGTAACGTCACATCTGAGTTGACTGCGTTGTAGTTATGAGGAGCAATTGTTAGCTATTGCTGATGTTAGCACTGTTAGCTAATACAAACTGATAATGACACACTATGTGATATTTTGTGCGCAAAAGCAACATAACAAAATACCCACATGTGAAAGTTGAACAATACTGTCAGTATGACTAATTTAACAACACAAACAACAATTATTGGCTAATAAACAGTTTAATGTAAAACTTTTTTACTGCTGATGCGACGGAGTTACAACTACAAGGGGCATTCTTGATGACGTATCCGTCTGGGAACTCGGAAATTCCGACTTCTGAGATTAACTGGAACGCACCAACACTTCATAAATTAATGTTTAATGGGATTACTGTGAGCCTACTTTCATTTGTAGTTTTGGGAGCAGGCTTCCTCGTGGCCCAGTTGGTCCTGATCTGCCTCCCTCCCAGCCACTGTCCTCCCATCTGCTGTATGGCGTTCTCTGCATCCTTATCATAGAGAGAAAAACATGCAAACTCCTGAGTTATAATCACCAAATACAAACATCTTTATGTAAATCCTGGCTTCAACAGAAAGCTAACATTCAGAACCTACTCATGTTTTCTCAGCCCTCTAACACGTCACTGCAACACTTACCCATTTGTTGAAGAAGGAGACAAAGCCATAGCCTTTAGATTTACCTGTGGCCATGTCTTTCACCACTCGACAATCCCTGTAGACAGATAAATCACAAAGGAAATTCAGTTAATGATATTATTACATTTATGATATTACTACCAAAATCACTAAATTATGATGGTTTAAAACAGGAGGAGGAAGGGCTACGCGGATCTGAACTCTTTTTCTCGGACAGGTGCTCTTTAGTTGGACAGGTGAAGACACAAAAAACAAGCTCCATGAAGTTTTCTCAAACAACCATGGAAAACTCCACTCCATTTTCATTATGCTCATGAATAAATAAAACAAATAGTGTTTTTCCATGGTTGTCTGAGAGGACGTCATTGAACTTGTTTTTGCGTCTTCACTTAACTTTTGATGTTTGTTTACTGTTTGACGGGGATATTTAAAGTTGAGTATATATAAGGTGAAAACAAGTCATGGGAGATAAAGGTGCATATACTCTGCATAATACCCTCTGTTAGGTTACACTATGGTATGTTCACATTAAACTTAATACATGGATCAGACTTTTAAGATTTAAGACTGAGTGTTTAATGCTGCAAAACGATGGATGTATAACAGTTACACAGATTAATAAATGTCATGAGAACACACTTACGAAATTTTCCCAAATGGAGCAAAAGCTGCTTTTATGTCGTCTGTGGTGATTTCAGGACTTAGATCTCCAACAAAGACGTGGAAGTGACCTAAAAAAAATCCACTCTCATTTTAGATCACAGACAATAATTTAACACAGTAAAAACAAAGATAGTATGACATATAAATTATATCTGATGAATATGTCCGACTTCAAGAAGTTAAAGGCAGTGACAGAAAAATGTCTTCATCTTATTGTTACAGCTATTATCATTATTTTATGTATATTTTATTCAGTGGAACATTTTAATGTTTTTAACAAAAGAAAACATATGCTTACACATGACGGCACGCATTAACTCATTGTACTCAACTCATATTACCTTTGTACTTAACTGTTCTTTTACTGTATCTGTTCTTAAAGTAATTATTGTATAAAAGTGAATGCATACTTGTGGGCATATCTGTTCTCCTCACATACACACTGTTATACAGTCATTTTTACATCACAGTTTCTACATTTACCCAACACCTTGCACCTCTCTCTGAAAATTAAGATGCAATAACTGCTTCACTGTAACTTGTGTACATAAAAAAGAACTTAAAGACACCATGAAGTGGTATTTCCATAGTATCTAACTGCCATGTGGTGACTTGTTTCAGAGTAAAACAGCCTCAAACAGGATGTAAAGGCAAGACATAACTCTGGAAGAAATTTCACTGGCGAACACCCAAACACACACAGCCTCATCTTCCTGCTGCTAATGAAAATAACTAGCAAGTTAACCATCTACCTACTAACCAGACTGGTTACGTTAAGTTACTACATGACTCCAAATCTATCCGTCTCTCTCTGAAGCTGCCTGTCTCTTTATCTGTCTGTTATCTGTCTAAATCTGAATCTGTCTGTTCACTCTGAGCCGCCTGAAATATGAATTATGATTGATGGGTAGATGTCACGATATGATTGGTTGAAAACTGGTTGGTTCTTCTCTACTGAGGCTAATCATTCTTCAGATTTTGTTTAACGCAGATATAGACTTTGATACAAGAACGCAAAAAAAAAATTTTAAAAAATGGAAATTCCAATTCATTTCGACTTTAACCTTTTGTTGAGCACACTGTAGCACTAAGGTAACTCAACAGGTTACCCTGTGCACCCTTGTGCGTGAAGAAAGTTACAACTAATTCTACTTTGAGACACGGAAAATGAAACCACGTAACCAGGAGACTGTTTGCTACTTACTGCTTGTGTCTTTCTTTTGGCTGGTTGGTGTCGTGGCCCAGTTGACCTTGACCTCCTGTAAGAGAGACAGTTGTAGACAGCGAGGAAGAGGAGAAAGGTGAGAAATGAAGTAGGCTTGTAAAAGACAGGAAGTTGCTTTTTGTGATTAGAGGTTCTGTCACACACCAGTTTTATTAAGGTTATATTTCGTGATTGAGAACTTTTTTTTTTTAATAAGGTGGTCTCTGTATGCCACACTGGGTTCTTAAAGCACCACTACAAATTGATTTAACAACTGTTATTATCTAGATTTACATACCTTTGCATCAATTAATAACACAGCAAAATACAGTGGAGAATATAAAGGGATATCAAGATTTCACCTTCATAATCAGGAACATTTCAGTCTCAGTCTAGTAAAAATTTGGAGCAAAACTGTAGGAAGTAAGGTCCAAATAACAAGGGACTTACAAACAAGTGATTTTTACGAACTTGTTATACTCCTCAAATGGTCCTTCAATACCTGTTGAGGATAAAATATTTTCAACTGAATGTATATCTCTGGAAGTTGCTCTTATGTGGATTCTATGTGGAAAGAACTTTGCAAAAAACACATGGCAGTTAAGATGTAGGGGCACAGAAGAGCATCAATTAAAAGTAGATAAAAGAATGTTACATGTAGCATGATTACACAGCAGGGCCATGTTAACTCAACCCATACAGAGATGGCAAAGTCACTAATGAAAAATATTTATTAATGCAGAGACAGCATGGAGTATTAAATGACAATAGAAAACCCAAAAAAGCTCTTTGTTTACACTGTAATGTAATCCAATGCAAAAGACTGAAGATACTGCATTAAATGCCTATAAAGTATGTGTTGTGATGATGTACACCGTGGAAGTTACTAGGGCTGAGTATTGGCAAGGACTTAACGATACCATTACATCATGATACATTGTGATACGATGCATATTGCAATATACTGCGATATTCCACATAGCTCACTGAAAATGTAAAAACAGAGCTGAAATACAAGTTAGTGTGTGAGATCTGGATAGTCTTAATACATCACATCACATTATACTGATCATTCAGTGGACAAATTGAGTCAAAACAATTTAATTTTAATTTCCTTTCCAAGTTATTTGAACGGCATTACCGAACACACTGATGTAGCTGCTATAACATTAAATGCCCTCTTGCATTTTAACTGGACACACTGAAACAGAGGAGGTTGTAGTTCACAATCCATTTAAAACATGAATATATTTTTGTGATGGTAGGAATGTGTCAACCAGTAGATTGAGCAATACTGTTATTGCTGTGGGAGCTATCGCTTACTGCTACTGCGACATTTTCAGGGTGAGCTGATCAAAAAATTAAAAGATAAAATAAAATTCAGGGCTAAACTCTCACCTGATCTTGTGATTTTTTTATGATTTTAATAGTTTTAACCAACAGAAACAATCCGCTTATGTGTGCTGTATCAGTGTGTACCACAGTGTAGATTATTTGTACTTGCATATTAGGGCTGGGAAATACAGGCTGAAAAATACATTTTTATACTTGATACACACTATAAATCTTGATATTTTTAAATCTCCTCAAAGTAATGCTAGAACTGAGAGATAGGATCAAACATTCCAAATTTTTGGACCAAATTCCCTCTGGTGTGACAATATTGTATTGATGAATTTTGGTTAATTATCACTGATCATTATTAATGCAAATATAACAATTAAGTGGGTAACGACAGTAGTGATATTCAACATCTAAGACAATATTTAGTCTCATATCTCGATGTAATATCTTTACATTGTTTAGCCCTGTTGTGAATTGCTCTGTATTTTTATGGATACGACTGTAAACAACAAAATTTTTTTTTAAATGTAGTCGTGGATAGTGTGATACAATTGCGGATTGTCTTCTGTGATCACCATCTATTAAACTCTAAAGAACTTCCACAGATTAACATGTGATCTTGTGGAGGACAGCAAAACTATTTATCGCGTTTTCACATCATAAAAATGATGGCAGCAATGCACCTCTAAGCGGGTTTGCCAACCGCATCACAAGTTAAGCAGATTAAGTATGTGGCGCTAAATTATAACAGAAGTTATCTCAGGCCATTTTTCATATAGCAGTATAGAGTCTGGAAGAAGAGAGTGACAAGATAACATGGAGGAGAGTGAGACTGTAAATACAGAGCCCAAGTTGTATAGGAGTTCCACGTGAAAGAAGAAAATAATAACGTGATTGCTTGAAATATGTCTTAATTACATTTATGAAGGATTTCTTTGGTGTGACACGCAGTTATTGTGAAGTAAATGACATTCACTGTGAGATACAACATGATAACTATGTGTGTTAGTGTGGTGACAACTGAACCTATCAACAATTAAAAAAATGGAACATGTGTAAAAAGGCCATAAAATGCAAAAAAGAAAACTTTTTAAAAAAAAAATCTTTTTTGTCACACGGTCCAGATATTGTATGATTACGGTAATATTGCTAAAATAAGTATTATCGAAGCCTTCTGAGCTTTCGTGCCTCTGCAAAGCAAAGGCACTGGCCTCAATTCAATCTGAAATGGTCAATATTTAATAAACTGCATCAGCCTGCATGCTGTAAATCAATTCACTGAGTTTGTTTCAGTTTCTTTTGTAAGGGAATGCAAAGGGAGCCTCCTAAACCCAGTACTCTGAGGGACGACAAAAAAAAAAGGCAAAATATACTACCAGAATTTCGTAATCTACCAACCAATTACTTTGTATTAACAATGGCGTTCATGTTTTGAACTCATGATAATAATTTGATGGAGCATCTACTGATGTGTTAATACCACAGGCAAGCAAGAAACCAGGACAACATTACACATGAAACCAAACTTCTACTACTACCTTACAGCAGTCACGTCAGATTCATAGTCCAGACGTACCATACACGGAGCGGATTACAGGCAGACTAAAATGACACAGCAGACCTCAGCATAAATCCACCTGTGACTGTCCAAGAAAAACCCAATTTTTGGAGTTTTTTCTTTTTAAAATGGCCTAGAGGCAGAGCAGCTCTTCCTCTTCATCCATAGATGACGACATGTTGTTTACGATATGTAACTTCCGACGGAAAGGGAAATGACCCTCTGGATTTTGGGACATGCAGGTCTTGGGTGTGAACTGGTGAAGCTGGACTATGAAAAGACAAATGACTCTCCACTGTCCGCTTCTGACTAGTCCACACAGCATATGCGCCCTGTAGTTATAGACGATGAAAACCGCTTAAGAGCACAAGAATCTGTGTCTGGTGTTCCCACCCCGGCATTTCAGCTTGTGCACAGAAGCATCATGTGCACAAGGGAATAAAACAAATTAAGGGAAGTGGAGCAGGAAGATACAAGCTTTCACAAGATTCTGCCTTTTCAGCTGTTTCAGTTGAACCCTGCCCTCCCAGCTTTGCCCAAGTTGACTCACCCAGGAGATATGATTGCTTACCTTACCCAGAATTTTCCGACCATTCATGGCTGCAATTGTGGCAGTGGCATGTCTATGCTCATAGAACTCCACAAAGCAGTACGGATCATGACCTGCTGTCTGCAGTGGACAGGAAACAAAAATTCAAGTCCAACTGAATCACACTGTTGTTGACCAAAGAAAACATTGATTTTGTTGATAGCATTTTCTTATTTAATGGAAAGAGAAAAGATATTTGCAGAAATGTTAATCATTCTTTGTCTTTTCAAGCACCTGGGAGGAGCGGGGGGAGGGTCCCTGCCAGTGAAAGACTGACAGCAAGCTGACTGAGTCCCTGTGTTACGTCGTAAAGAAGAACAGATAAAGTTGCAAACTTGTAGTCTACATGTGATGAGCAGGGAAGCATGATATTAATGGTGCTGAGGACATCCAGCACTGAAAAGGACCCAGTTGACATTTGCAGGTATGTCTACGTGCTGCTTAATATGCCGCAGCCGAGCACTTAATTTTCTATCATGCCTGCAAGCTCAATTTTAAGCTCGGTCAGGACAAGACATGTTCAGGTTTGTTAAGTTATAAGAAGTCTGCTCAGTCAAAAACAGAGCGCAGAAGTGATTACATTCTGCATGATTTTGATTTGCTGTACAAAAATAAGGTCAAAGATGGGTATTTACTGGTACTGCCTTGAACCAATGCGAAAACAGTGCATCCAATTATTCCTTAAATTTTTTTAATTTTTCTCAAATTAGCACAGGAAAGTGATGTACAGGGCAAATATGTGTACTGAAGCAAAGAGAAAAATACAGCTGGTCACTGTGGCCATTAACAAATCTTAAATATTCATATTGTAAATAAAATGACATGAGAGATAGTAATACTGCTGGCAAGTGGCAAAACAGTGAAGAGGTGAACAATAACAAAATGTGTTCATGTACGAATTCTTAAAAGGAACTGTCAGCCCTTAGACTTCACTGCAAAAGGGGCGTGCTGCAGTCAAAGCACTTTCTCAAGCAAGAAGTGAAACAGCAGCATGAAGGGGAAATAATATTAACTTACATCTACTATCATTTTACAGCTCTTGCAAGGTCCAATCTGGCCAAACAACTCCAAGATGAGGGCCTCTGTCACGTCCCTGGACAGATTTCCCACATACCTGGATAGAAGAAATGATGGAGACAAGACAAACAGAACTAATTATTGATTAACAGCATGATGTAATTTATGATTTAATAATAAAAAGACGTCTTGTATAGGATGTGAAACACACACAGGACTAAGCATTTCCTCCAAATACATAAGAACCCAGCCTGGTTGACATCATTCAAAACTAGCATCACAAGAAGTTATCCCTGAGGCGCTCAATCAGCAGCTCTGTGACTGGCTGGGTTTTTAGATGGATTTCTGCTTACACACATGCCTGTGCACCGCCACATGTCAAAACTGTATCTGTTTGGATCACTAGGTAAAGCGAGGTCAATGCCTCCATTGTATTTCATTTGGAAAGGTAAAAACGGGGGAGTACCTTGCCGTACTTCACTTAATTGTGTTGTCTTTATTTCTGTCAAGTAAGTGTTTGGGGGTTTTAAAATCTAACTACAGAATGGGCCTGCACGATTCTGAGAAAATATCTAATTGCAATTATTTGCACTGCTATTGCGATTGCCATATGCTTTGCAATATTAGAGGGAATGATCATTTTTAAAATCACTGTTTTCATTTTCAAAGATTACCATATTAAAATGATTATGAGGCGGTTTCTGCAGGAATCTTTACCAAACAAAGATGTTTTCTCAAGTCTGTAAAATACGATGTGTAGTCCAGCAGCACAGCAATCGATTATCTGCGCAGCTCTATTACAAAAGCATTAATCAATCCAAATTTACTCAGTTTTTGTTACAATTAAGTCCGCTTTTAGTCTTAAGTCTTCCTACAATATAACTTGACTCCAGACGGACGTGTGGATGCCAAACACACACACACACACACACACACACAAAATTAAGAAAACAGATGTCAGCAACCAGCAATACACACATTTCAAGTCAACCTGAGCTATGAAAATTCAAGGCCGTGCATGGTGAAATATCCTGTGGTCTACATTTAATAATAACTGAGCTCTTCGGTCAGAGTGCAGCTCGGAGCAACCAACATTATTCAAATCACCGCTACTGACCTTGTCCCTACATCACTCCTGGCTTAAAATAGTGTCAAGTTAATCTTATCCCGGTAACAAAAATAACCCGTTTTCCCTTACGTTACCAAATTAACAACATTAACGTTGGCATGTTAACATCTTACGAAGTTAATGTGAACAAAACTGCGTACAAAAACGTTACTAGGCCAGAGCAAAAGTTATTCTGTCGCCGTTAGACGTGACGGAGGTGATGGTACACGAAACTCCATAGAGAGAGAGCTGGTCACGTTAACGTTAGTGTAGTATTCTTCAGACATAACGTTAACGTTATTCGCTAACGTTAGGTAAAGCAGTCTGACACATTGTGCTATCACGTTAACTACAAGTCGTTAATTCTTTCTGTTCACACAAAACGCACCAAACAGTATTCGTTTTAACAAGAATCTAACTTTTACACCGGTTATTTCTTGACGAGCGGTATGAGATTTTTCTGGAATTAACGATGGCTAACGTTAGCTTAACATTAGCATTGGCGACTATGCTGAATGTAATGTTAATGTTACCAGAGGGTAGCTAACGTTAGTTACGGTGTGTTTAGTTTTGAGTTAGCCTAGTCGTGTCGGGTTATATTTATCGAAAGCCTGCTCGGAACCACAAGAAAAAATATTTGATTTTTATTTGAAATGGATGTCCATGCCAGATAAAGGAACGTTTTGAGACTGGAGTGCGCCCTGGATAATGAGCTAACGTTACCACTGAACGTTAGCTAACTTACATGACGAACACAAGTGACACACACTTACAGGGTTTTCGGCTGGTCATCGTCCATTCTGTTTAGTTTGCTGGCCGAGAACAAGTCGCAAACCTGAGGGCAAATCTACGACTGTCGCGGGCAGCTGCCTGTGCCACTGTCAAGTTATTTTATTGCGCAGTATAAACAGATTTGCCACCGCTGTTGGCTCCAGGAAGAACAATAGGTAGCCGACAAAGATGGCGGAGCGACCGGGGCCGACACGAAACGCGCATGCGCAGAGTTCAGACAACGATGGTGTCTAGGCCTGTTATAAAATATAGTCACCTGAAGATACAAATTTTGAGCTACATAAATGTAAATCAGCGACTAAAATGCCTCATTTTCTGTTTCGCATTAAGAATATGAGCAGTACTTTTCAGACTCGACCCAATTGAAAGACTGTCAGCTTTTTCATGAGTCATTTGACTTTTTTTTTTCATAATTATATATTTTCACCTTAGTGTCACTGAGTTCATCCAGGCATTTCTATCTCCTGAAAGTATATAATTTCATTTTGTATAAAACTTTATACTGAAGCCAAAACTTGGTCTTAAATATGTAATTACGACGACTCAATTTAATTGTGTCTCCAGCTCATGCTTAAAAAGTGGCACTAACGTTAATTTTACTATCATTTCAAGAGACTTAAAAGTAAAAAAATAAAATAAAATTTGTACCCATTTGTTTTAATTAGATTATGGCATAGAGGAACTTGTGTGGACAGATTTACTTTAATTATTCTGCATAATATCAAATAAAAAGTCCTTGTAGGCCTGCATCTACGAGTTCAAAAAGAACTGCACAGTCAAACTGCAACTTACTGTGTATTTGAGAGCTCACATCAACAGTGCTGACTGTCTTTTTATTATTTTATAACATACCAGAATTAAGATGTTTGCTTATTTAAAAATAAAGATCAATGGAATCAGCCCTTCCAGATGTGATCGGCTTTAGTTATATAAAGTCAATGACCACAGAACCACTGTTTATAAAGTGCAGGGAGGAACCATGTCAACTGGCTTCAAACAGAGAAACTTGAACAATTATCACATAATACCACAACAAAAACAAACAAAGAAAAAAACTGTCATTATTTTGGGAAATTATTGACAAAAATATAAATTAAATTAACCAGTAATAGTCTAAAAACAGGAAAAACTCCCAAAAAGTCCAGTGGCTGCACCCTGATGCTGCCACAGCTGCCCTGATGTTACAGTCCTGTGCAGCGCTGACAGCTGTGCACACAGCGGTGAGTTGAGCCTCGTTTCCCTTCTCAGTCACTCCCTCATCTTGGACAGATGTTGTGGTCGGTGACGAGTTTCTCCATCCTCTTTATCTTGCGCTTGTTCTTTGGCATTGGTTTGTCGTACATGCCGTTCTTCAGAAGATGCTCTTTGCTGTGGTGAATCTGAGCGCCATGCTGCAGCTGGAAGGAGCACAGGGCTCTCAGGGGCCTCAGCAGAACCTGGATGAGCAGATGGTGAAGGGAAGAGTGATGAAAAATACAAGACATGCTTGTTTTTAATTGAAATCTCCTCTGTCCATAAAAACTATCCATACACTACATGCATTTTGGTAATACGTCTTTATTTATTCTACAATTCTCATCCGTTTGTGATTTCAAAACTGCTAGAATTAACAGGCAAGCAAGAAGAATTTGCAAGAACACATGATCAAGTGGTCTTGTAACTCAGGCAGCTTTGCAAGGTCACTTCTGTGGAACAAAAAACACAGAACATGGACGCTTTCATATAATAATTAAAGCTGCAGCGGGTAACTCCTGCTAACGAGCTAACATTAGCTGTAGCATGAGACTCTTTGGAGCTGCTGCAAATCCGCTGCGGCTGTTTGCTCC
>JAQFJA010000011.1:21946133-21959121 GCA_029874485.1 Naso brachycentron | reverse complement strand
CTAACATTAGCTGTCGCATGAGACTCTTAGGAGCTGCTGCAACTCCGCTGCGGCTGTTTGCTCCGGCTCTGGTTTTATTTCGTTTGTTTTATTTCTCTTTTCAGGCCAGTTTGAAGGGAGACGAAACAGTCGCAGGAAAAGTTGCAGCAGAGGAAGCTGGTCCATCTCAGTTTGAGTGTGAGCTGACTACAATTTAATGAAAAAAGATAGATGATCACTTCCTAATTCAAAACAGGATTTTATCTAACTTCAAATTCACTGAATGATCTGAAATGTCCTGTTGACCAATCAGATTGCTTGGTCACAACTACTTGTAGTATAACCATAACAACATCACCTCTTGGATGTTGTCATTCTGCTCCAGGATGGACAGAGCGACAGCAGCACATTCCAACGTGGACAGACAGATGTTGGAGGGTTGAGTGCGGATCACGTACTGACTGGAAAGAGTCCTATTGAGCTGAACCTGAGAAAGCAAAGCCAATGTGATCAGTAGCATACGTGAGGCACCCTAAGTGTTTCTTTACCAAACCAGACGGCAGCTGTCAATAAACTGCACAAGAGATTCTTTTCTCAAAATGCTCAAAAATGTGTTCTTCAACATTTTCTGTGCTCAGTCTTCCAAATCAAGCTACACCGAATGCTCCAAGGAAAACAAGAGGGGAGGTAAAAATGCTGATGAGTCCTCAATGTTCACTTGCTCATACTGCATGTGGGTGAGGCAGCTTTCCCATCTGTGGGTGTAATTAAGAGAGTTTATATCGTCTCAGGTGGAAAGGACAATCCAGCAAGATTTTGTGACTTAGGCTGATTAAAAAAAGCATTTTAACACATTAATGACTGGGATAGTTGTGACTGGCCTTACTTTCACAGTGTAATAGCCTGGTAAACCAGATCGATAATTCACTTCCCGAATAAATTCTCTTTGTGAAAATGGTCTGGGAACCCTCGCATTCACGGCCATTTTCACCCGTCCGAAAACCTGACGGGCCAATTGCAACCATTGATCTCATATCAGGCGGCCTTTATACGATGACTCATTGAGGAGCGGTGAAGTCCTTGCTGGGTCTTCAAGCTTTTGTTATCCATCTTGTTGGAACATTTCTTTTATTCAATATTGCATAGTTTCAATTATGAGGGGGTTTTGGCTCACCTGTAATTCCTCTCAAAACAAATACGGGCTCGCCAGTAATGCGAGGGGAAAGGCGGGGTAAACAGCTCTGATTGGTTGTATGGTTGTAAGTTAATCCGGTTGCATTCAGAGGCAGTTTTGTCTTTCGTAATGCCCCTTGGGAAATGACCGGTGAATCGGGACGGACGTTACTCTGACTGTGCCAGGCTAACTTTTCACTTTCTTTTCAGTTAATGACAAAACTAACTTTCTGTTCTCTTCACATCTAACTTCATCCTCTTTTACTGCAGTAACACAGCTATACACACCTGCTTAGGCAGATGGAACAGGCTGTTTTTCAGGAACATGTTTTTCGCCTGGCTCCAGGTGCCGTCTATGATGATCACATTATGTTTCATAGTGCCTATGTCCTGGTATTGCACCAACTCCTCCAGGTTCTGGGATTTGGGGCCCGGGTACAGGATCAGCGTTCTGCTGTCCCGACATACTGCGGCCAGCTCTGGGTGCCTGAGAGAAGGAGAGATGGAGACAAAAACATGAGAACCGAATAGCAACGGTGAAAAATATTGTGAAATAAGAAATACTGCTTACTTTTCCTCGTTGAATCTCCTTCCCACTATGACGTTGCATTTTCCTTGGGGCAAACAAGCAGCAAGTAGAGGAACTGTGCGAAGTACTCTGCTCTCCTAAAAGTACATGAGAGGTCAGAACAGCTGACCGTGACCACACGTTTCTCATAGAGATGATGCTGAGGATTTACGTTAGTTGAGATTTTGAATGCTGATTAAAATGTTGCAAAATAATGAGAATATGAATACAGAAATATCCATGACGGTCTTGTATTAAACTCAAACTGAAATTAGGCTATATTTACATCTCGTACCGCAGTAAATAAATAAATAAAAATACATACTGCGTGCACAGATTGCTTGGGCTGAAAGATTTTAGTCAGGAAAAATCTATTTTTAGCTCAGAAAACACCACACTCAGCTCTGTAAACTTTGAATGGCTTTCAATGTTAGTGTCTTGAGATTGCGCTGATGATACCAAATATGTCATATCTTAATCAAATCATACATGTCTTGTGTTTTTCCCAGTGAAGTTGTTGAGTTCTGAGTAGTGTCTGCAGGTTCAGGGCGACGTGTACTGTACATGCTCTGACACTTTTTAAATGGCAAAACAGTCAGAAATCCATTCATCTTTCTGAGCAAGACTATTTTTCAAGGTTTATCTGAAGGTTGCATGAGGCTTCAGGTCAGAATCTGTCAAACTTATTCTCCTTAATATTGGTAATCCCTCTTTTTTTGCCAGTCCTCCCACTGCAGCTTAGCACTAAATCTGTCCCCAAACACACAAAGAGGGGATTTTGAATTAAAAATAAAGTTATATTAGAAGATGCCCACTTAACACAACTGCTGAAATCTCACATAAGCTTCAGATGAACTTTGGAAAATGTTCTTGCAGAAGAATATTACTGGACTCAACAGTTTCCCATCGCTGAAATGAGCACTGATTTACAACAAATAAAACTATTTGAATGGCAGACATCAACAGTGTAATGCTGTTTGTGTTAAACATGCAGTTTAGTTTGTTACTCACCTCTGCGGGATGCTGCACTACGTACAGACATGTGGACACCTCCAGGGGTTGTGGTGGCAGAAAAGGACAGAGACACACCTTCTGAGGGCGACTACATGGGAGGAAAGTTGAAGACGTGAAGCTGTGATTGACCAGTTACTTCCCAGCCTAGCCCCACCTCTGTGTTTCAGCTGGTCTTGAGACTTTCTGTAACGACATAAATCTGTCCCCCCATTAAAGCATGCCAGTTACTTGAGGAGGGGAAGAAGAAGAAAGAAGGGGGAGAGTCGAAGGGTTTCTTTCCTGCCTGGTCCAACCAGTCTAACTCGGCTAGCTAGCATTAGCTTCCCTTTAATTCATCTCACCGGCACCGTAAACACGTCGGTCTTCTCTCGCTAGCCTCGACAGGGAGGGCAGCCAGGTCGCCAAAAGCGTCGACTAGTCCGTCTTCCACGGAGGGGCTGTCACAGGTTTCTGCTCGGTTTTCATCATAAGTGACTGATGAGCACAAACTTGGGACATTGTCCATTGCGGAGTTAGCAAAAAGCTAACTTGACGTATCCGAGCAGTCAAACACAGCGCCGACGGTGAATCTCAAGCATAGAAATAGAATAGCAAGAAAGACTGAGATGTGGTTTGTTTTGCCCTGGAATGGTATTTCATAATTTTAAATAATTTTTTTTCTCTTACGATACTTTACTTTGTTTTAATTACTGTATTTATGTTTTAAGATACGCTCTTCACATATCGTTATCACTCAGATAATCCCAAACAATTACTGATAGCTAAGTGGCTACATTCCCAGCTAACAGTTACAGATATAACGTTATGCTATCCGTGTTTGCTAAATGTTACTGAGCTTTAACTTCGTGTTTTGTCCAGAATCTGTTGATCTCTAATGATGTTCAACACACTAACTAATTAGGATGCTTATTAGCTGTGTGAATTATAGCCATTCTATTTGTTGCACTTCTATGACTAAGACTTGTTTCAGTAATGGTTAATGGTACGTTATGAGCTCACAGCTGCCACCTGTCGATGTGGAGGAGAACAAATGTGACTCGAAAAGTTTAAAATTGGAAAATGCTCTGTCAAACAAAGCAGGTTTTTCTCTCTTGATTTTTTTGATTATTTATTTATAACTGTTAGTTTTTTTCTCTTAATCAGAGCACAAGTATGAGTCCTGATGACACAGAGAGGAAGGTCAACACTTCAGCGTACAAGAGCTATCACACCAGAGATGGACCACGAGCTCTTGGCTCTAAGGAAATCCAACACACACACGCACACACACACACACACACACACACACACACACACAAATAGCATGCAGACTGACTCAGTGACAGAACATTCCTTGTTTAGCTGACTGTATGTCCTGTCTTTGTGACTGTATGTACCCCTCTGTGTCTTGCAACCTCCACTTTGGGAACCTCTGCACTAATCTGCAGGAGGAGATTAGTTAAGTTTGCAGGGTCAGTCCCCCATTTTATTTTCACTTCTTGACACTCACGTTTATAGAGGTGCTTTTATGGTGTGATTTTTGAAATTTTATTGAATTTTATCTGATTTTATTTTCTTCTTGCTTGTGTATTTTTATTTTGATTTCTGATTTTGTAATATTGTCTGCTGTTATTTGTAATGCTGTAAAGCAATAAGTTGCTTGCATTGAAAAGCACTATACAAATAAAGTTATTATAATTAGTAGTAATAGTAGTAGTAGTAGTTTAATTAGTATTATTAATATTATCGTAAACCCAGAGATTGTTAACAACAATAAAGACATTTATAGACATCATAGATGTTTTATGGAGTACAAGAAACAAGTAATGAAGTTTATATTTCCATTAATCAAAGCAACTTCTAATGCAGCATCAGTCGGCTCAGATCCTGTCTGGTTCATCGGTCTGTTGTAGCTCATTAAGGTCCTGCAGGCTGCGACACTGAGACCACAGATAAATCTGACAAACTCAGCTTCTAGTGTTATTTCTGTAACTTATTAGTGCTGTTTCTCCGTGTTTGTGCAACTCAAGGCAAACATAAGCAGTGCAGTAACAAGATCACATCTGTTTGAGGTTTTGTTTCCAGGCTTTGGCAGACAGGAGCTGTTCACTGAATATTAGACGCCGCACTGCTTTCTCCTGCGATCAGTGGACTGAAGATACAGAACAAATTGCACCAGTTCAAGGTCAAAAACCTTCACAGCTGGCAAACAGTTTATCCCTGTTTGTGCTAAAGTAAAGCATGTCTGCTGGTCTTCTCTTGCTGCACCAGACACAAACTCTCTGCTCTCAAACCCAGATTTAAATCAGAATCAGAGTCTGCTTTATTTGTCTAGACTGTAAACAAATACTCTGGTTTCTCATTAATATCTTTGTACAGAAATAGACATACAGCTAAGAACAAGAACAACCGAGGGCTGAACAATGAAGTTACAGAATGGTAAAGAATATTCAGGACTGAAAAGAAAAATGTACAAAGCATTTTCTGTTAAAGTAGATGTATACAAGATTTACAGAAGCCATTAAACACAACTATTACTCTTGAGAACAAAGGTACTCGTCTGCACTTCACCTTTACTTCTCTTTATATTGTATTTATACCACGCAGGTATGTAAGAATATCTGGTGTGTGTTTTCAGTCTCCTCAGCCTCCTCTCAGCAGACGTTGGATCACTGCAGATGGATCGTCACATTCAGTCCCAGATGCAACAGTATCTGCAGATAATGTTTGACTCAAACATGCTTTAATGGCCATTTGTGTAGCATGAATATTGCACTATCCAGTCTGAAAACAGCTCCTTTTGATTGTCAAAAATAAACCTCTACACAGTCATAAGCCAGTGTATTGCTTAATACTTGGTGCAGATAATGTATAAACAGGTAAACACAGTCAAAATGTTTTAACTCAGCATAAATTGTGGTTACGCCAGGCACTCTTTTGGCTGTTTACAAGAGGGTACAAACTCAGTACACAGACTCCCACTTGAGATGAGGTGTCAGGTTTAAGCCAGAGAGGCTTATTTATAGCTGAAGATCCACCCAAACGTTGCACAGACACAGTCGCATGCACTCGGACCCTTTTTATTCACACTTGTAACACAAGCCCCTCCCTCCACACACGCTATGATTCATGCACTGTTGCCACCCGTCCACACTGGAGAAAACCTCGGAAAACAAGGGGAAATATCCTCTGGGTATTTGATCCGTGGGATTTTAGTACTCACGTAGGCCTATTATAAGTGAAGGGAGTTGCAGATGGTTGCACATTATAAAAACTAGACTGGGATTAAGAATACGGAATTATCTCAGTTAATGTCTAATTCCTCAGTGATTTTAAGACCTTGAATAAGGACACATAAGCGACCCATGACATTTAACTTGTTGAGAATACTTAAGCTAGGTTAAAGTATTATACACTGTCCTTTTCCTTTAGCCTGTTCAGTTGGCGAGGCAGTTTTATTATCTCCTTGTTTCTCTGGATCATCCTCTGTATTTGCTGTTTCTGCTGACTTGATTTCCAACTCTTCTGGTTCAGTTTGTTGTGGGGCTGCTTCAGTCTCACTTGCTTCCTCTTGTTCTACTGTTTTAGTGTTGTCCTCCTCAGCTGTCATTTTGCTGCCATCTTCTACACTCTCAGGATGGGGTGGGGACTCCACTGCAGCCAACACACTCTCAGATAGGGCGACATTAGAGGGCTGCATTGTTTCCTCTCCATCTCCGTCTCCATCTCCTTCGTCGGCAGTCTCCACAGGTGATGCTGTCTCTTTCTCCTCCTCCCTCTGCTCCTTTCCACCAGCTGCTTCTTGTTCCTGTATAATGACCTCAACTGGAATTAGAGGTGTTAAGTCCAGACATGCTTTAGGAGAGGATGTCGCCTTTTTCCTGGGAGGGGCAACTGGTTTTTGCACTTTCAAATCTTGTTTCCACAGCGGCTCACCTGCATGCACACTGACATCATTCTTGTCCAGCATTGCAGGATGATCATCTGTACTTTCCCAGTCAGGTTCCTCTGAGGGAAACTCAAAGCTTGAGATGCTAAGTGGACCTGCTGGGGTTTCAGCACCTTTTTCAACCTTGATGGAGACATTTTTGTTTGTCTTGTGTTTACTCTTTGTTGTTGTTGACTGGGTTTCATCCTCTTGGAGTGATCGATCGAACGGCTCTATTTCACACGGAGAAGAATTGGCACTGGACCTGAAGAAGTCTGTGATTTCCTCCTCTGAATTTGGTGCCTCACTTTTTTTAGGCTTCGACAGGAAATCACCAAAATCATACAAATCATCCAACAATACCCGAGCACCTTCCTCTGTGCATTTTCCTTTTTCAGTTGGTTCCACTTCCACTACAGGCGTCTCATCTATGAGAACATATTTCTCTAAATATCCCCTGGCCTCGCGGTCTGAATGCCTGCTGTGGAAGGATTTCTCAGAGGTCAGACTCTCTGTATCCTCTTCTTTGTTGCGGCTGCCGATTGCTTCCTCATACAGGTCTGTGTACAGGAAGGCCATGGCTTTGGGCTCCTCCAGCAAAATGGGGTCAATAATTTTGGGGGGTCCTTCGGGCAGAAAGATTGGAGTCAGGATCTCTTCTTGGCTTGCAAACAAAGTTGAGCCACTCGGTCTTGAAGGGGGCCTTGAGTGAACACCTTCAGGCACTCCGTCCCTCCTGTCCACACTTTTCATGGAGTTGTCCGTGCCAGCGTAGAAGACTTCGTCTAGAAGGTCACTGTTGATTTCCTCTAGGCTAATTGTGTCTGACTTGTCATTATCTACAGTTGATGCGGTGGTGTTGTCTGTGGACTGCTCAATGTCCTGGCTGTCAGCGGCAGCTTCTCCCTCTTGTTCATCCTGTACCTGTGTGGTCACAGCAGGACTTCCTGGAGCCTGGGCATCAATCAAGGCGAACGCCTCAAAGTAGTCCGCATTGCCAGCAACTCCTCTTCCAATAGGTCTGGCCACTGGAGCCCCTGGTGGATCCATTACGCTTAAAGGTAAAGGCTGGACCTGTTCCCCTCCATCTGCACCGGATGTTGTTGACAGCACCAATTCATAATCATGCGTCTCTTCACTGGTTTTAGGAACAGGGTTGTCTTCTAAATAAGAAAGGTTGTCCACCATTTCTTTGCTCTCCTCTTCATCCACAGTAGCCAGTTTTTGAGGAACAACAATGTTGAGGATTTCAGAGCCCTCAGACACTAAACTGAATAGTCGTTGCTCTTTGTCTTCCAGAAGATCATTTGGTTCTTCTTCCTCTCCTTCTTCATTTTTTACATTTGGCTGAGAGACGCCTACTAACTCAGGCCTTCCTGAGATGTTATCAGAGCTTTGTGTAAGGACTTCTGACTTTCTTTCTTTTTTCTTTCGTCTTGACAACAGTTCCTCGTCCATGACAAAAATAATCTTTCCTGCTGGAACAGACCCAGGCGTTAGAGGCCGTACTGCAACCGGAGAGCTGAGATCCACAGGGGGGTTTCCAGCCTCTGATGCCCATGGGGTGTTGCAGCGGCTGGGGGTCGTCTCCCATTCAATCCCACTGTCCTCGCCTTGCATAGTTACCATAGAGAAGGAGGAGTCCATCATTAAGCACTGCATCTTTGGCCGCACGTTGTCATCGCGGACAACTTCACGTAAACTGGAGGCACAGGAACAGAAAAATATTAGTTAAAATTACATAATATCTATCCCAATTCAAGTTCTTCCATCTGATAATTTCTGTGAAGTTTGGCCTGAAGATAACCTGTACCAGTTTTGGTGAAGATTGGTAAACGTGTGGCCTGTAAAATCTTTTTCTTACCTTTTCATAAAATCATTTATACATTCCAACACTGACCCACTGGTGGTGCTAGTGTAGGTGGCGCATGAAATTTGGTGACAAGAATCAGGACGCTGTCCCTGATCAGTGTACCAAATTTCCTCAACTTTTTACCAAATGGTTCAAAAGTTGCATGCATAAACACCCTCCAACACCGTTTGTTGGGTTCGCAATCAGTGCTATGATGGGCAAACACTTTTGGAAATCAAAAATTAATCTGGTAACTTTTGTAGAGGCTTGGTCTGAATGTCTGAATACAATTTGTGCCAATTTGGTAAAGACTGGCAAAAATGTGTGGCCTGTGAAACTCTTTTTGACTTTTTTATAAAATCATGATTTTGACGTGCTGGTGGTGCTAGCATGTTTGAGGTGGTGACATGAAACTTGGTGACAAGAATCAGGACACTGTCCCTGATCAGTGCGCCAAATTTCTCAACTTCTTACCAAACGGTTCTATGGGCTGCCATGGACTCCAGTGGCAGGAGAATAAACAAAGATAGAAACACTATGGTGGCTTGTACAGCTTCGCTGCTTGGCTCTCAGGTGTCAGTACTTGGTGTCTATGAATTGGTACAATATCGTTACATAAAATATTGCAATATTACTCTGTACTGATTATTCCTCCCACCCATAGTCTCTTAAACAGTTCATGAAACCTTAATGAGGGCAGGATTTATTGCAAGACTGCATTTATTTTAGCTTCACACTCAAACACTCAAACAAGCAAAATGATGAATACACACAAGTTGGAGGTACTAATGTAATTTCAGCATTAAATTAGCATTTCAATGTGATTACTTGATTACTTGCCTCTGAGCGACTTTGGATTTCTTAAGCGTAAAATGGATTTGCCCAACAATTTGTTTTCTCACTAAAATGAAGCTATTATGAAACTATAAAACAAACTTACTAACACGGAGAACCTTGACTTTGAGCTGCAGTAATTTGTGTGGAATAAAATATTTCTGCTTTATACCTGTTTCGAAGGTGCTCCACTTCATCGCTGGCATCCAGGTTTTGTTCAGTAATATCTGCAGTTGTCAACACTGTCATCTCAGTGTCCACATCTGAGCTTGGCAAAGCTTCTGTCGAAGCGTCCATTGTTGTAATGTCTTGATGAACTCGCTGCAGCTTCTCAGTACAACTCAGTGCTGCTCTGTTGATCACATTCTAAGCAAGCGTGCTCGACTTGAGTTTTCATGCTCAGCGTAATCTTGAAATAGAAAACTGGTCTTCCAGTGTTTCATGTGAAGCATTTGCAACATGTAGGGAGGTTATTTTGTCATGTGTTCACACTGGCTGAACCCTTGCATTAGGCATACACAACAAATAGAATAATCTGCGTTAATTATTTGTTGCCTGTAATTACAGTTAGACCATAAAAAAATGTGACAGCATGAAGGTAATGCCTGAATGCATGAAGGTCTCAATGTAACACACTTTTTGATGGTCGCCTGTGTCCAGTGTTGTAAGTTTGACATGAGCAGATAAGAATGTTTAAATGTTTAGTTTGGTTTTTAGTTGTGCACAACTGATGAGGGATCCAACAAATTCAATACTGAGCTGTCGTAGGAAAACAAAAACAGATAATTAAAAAATAAAATAGATTTATGGGCTAATGTGACACTTTAATCTTCAAAACTGATCAGCTTGTATTAAAAAAAAGCCTTTTCTAGCCCTTGTACCCTCTTAAGAAGACATGGAAGTCCTATGAATCACTTTTTTTTTCTTTCTTTTTTGGGGGGTTTTCGATCTGCTCCTCCAGATTTTTTTTTTTTTTTGCTATTTTGTTTTCATTAAAATGTTTCCAATACGGGGAGGTGAAAAACCCTGGAGGAATGGATCAAGGTTTGGGGGAGTGTGACCCACGGCTTCTCAGATGACCAAAAAATGGTCAAGGAGGGGATGAGGGCTAGTCTTGACTCAATTTGATCTACAGTTCTATGAAAATGTCAACCTCACACCTGTTTGTGTCCATCTGACTGTGTGACAGGGAAACTACAATGAGAAATGACGGACTATAGGAGCTGCTGAGGTTTTGCTTATAGTCGACACAGGTCGTATCCGGGCAAAAGTTCTCCTCATGTGTAACTGATCAGGCACATCTTCTGCAAATCACTAACATGGCCAATGGACATAATTAATAAGGGTTATCATGTATTCCTCTTAATGGACCGTAACTATGTTTTGCATTTTCAGCTCATATAACATGAAATGCATTTTACTGTACATGACACTGATCACATTCACTGCTACACAAGCAGTCATCACATGATGTATCATAGCAAGATCTTTTTTCAAAGCTACCTTATTACAATACTTATGACTGAATTGATTTATTTCTCAATTATTCCACCAGTTATTCTCACAATTCCCTAATTATTTGGTCTATGAAATGTCTTTGTTACAGTAACATTGAAAAACATAACTCAAGCAAAAACAAGGTCCAAGCAGCTTGCTAAATAACATTTTAGAGCAGAAGACCAGATGCAGACGACTTGAGAGATTTAACTAGTGAATGACAGTTGACTCTAGGTCAGGCTGACCTCCTTACAAGCCTTGCTAGTGACCTTGGCCCACTGGGCAACCACAATAAAACCTTAGTTAAAAACTTTGGTGTTATCCTAGACAACTCCCTAACGCTTGAGAGACAGATGAAAGCTGTTGTGAGAGCTAGCTTTTTACAGCTCAGGGTTCTTACTAAAGTGAAGCCCTTCCTCTCCTCCTCTGACTTCGAGAAAGTGATCCATGCTTTTATTTCCTCCCGGCTTGACTACTGTAACAGCCTGTGCTCAGGTGTCAGCCAGTCTCTGCTGTCTCGTCTACAGTTAGTTCAAAATGCCGCTGCTCAGCTACTAACAGGAACACGCAAGCGAGAACACATCTCGCCTGTATTGGCGTCTCTGCATTGACTTTTAGTCACTTTTAGAGTTGATTTTGATTCTATTGTTTGTTTTTAAATGTTTAGATGGATTAGCAGCTTCTTACCTCTCTGATCTTTAAACCATTCACACTCCCACAAGAGCACTGAGGTCTGCTGACCACATGCTCCTAGACGTCCCGTGGTCCAGACTTAGGCAGCGAGGAGATGGAGCCTTCGCAGTAGCTGGTCCTAAACTGTGGAACAGCCTGCCCCTTCATATAAGGACCTCGCCTACACTTGATGTTTTTAAATCCCGCTTAAAAACCCGTTTTTATTCCTTGGCCTTTTAAATCAAATAGGATCAGACATTCCACTTGATTTTATATTGTGTTGGGTTTGAGTCTTATTATTTATTTATCATTATTTATTGTACTGTTCATTCTCTAGCTGTTCAGCACTTTGGTCGGCATCTGCTGTTTTTTAAACATGCTTTATAAATAAAGATGACTTGACTTGACTTGAGATAAATGCAAAACAGAGTACACTATTACAGCATCACCTTGAGGTCAGTGAGTGTCATCATACTGTATGTGTCTGAATAATGGGTGGAAATGCAACCCACCTGTCCATTTTGGGAACTTTTAACGTTATGTGTTTGCTGCATAGACACATTTAGAAGGGAAAGATGATAAAAAAGTTCCTTTCACAGGGTCACATGCAACCTTGAAATTAACTTGACCTTAACAAACACTTGAAATCATCTCAAATACATGAACCTTAAAGGGATAGTTCACCCAAAAATGAAAATTCAGTCATTATCTGCTCACACTCATAAAACAAAGTATTTTTCACTCATTGTAGTGCCACTCTTACTGAAGTAGTTGATCTCTGTATTTCAGTATTGGCTATATCATTAACTGTCCACAAGATGGCAATCATCAGCAGCACATAATACAGGATGTTCCTGTAAGTTTGATGTGGTTATAAACCTATTTCTCTATTCATTTTTGGTATTTTGACACATTACCCCAGTATAAAATCAACTATTCTTAATCATTTCAAACAGGGTGATTTCAGCCAAGGATTTTGGAAATTTGCTCTACTCGTAAAACAGCTGCACAGTGGGACGTTTCATGCATATGAGTAAAAAAAAAATCCCCAACACACTTAAGATAAGCTTAAAGTAACTGGTAACTATTAAATAAATGTAGTGAAGTAAAAATAAAATATTTAAATCTGAGAAAAGCTAGTATAAAGAAGCAGAATACAGAAAGTACTTCAAAATTGTTCTAATGGCAGAAACAGATGACCATGTTACAGATAATTAATCACTTCCTGTCTGCAGGCCTGGTTAGCATGTAAACTTGGGCGTACATACAGGCACATACACATGTATGTGTAGATATAATGTATAAAAACATATTTAAGTGTTGATATAAATACTGGTACATACGAATAAGTATATAGGTGTAGGCTATATATGAACATAATAAGTACAAATGGGTTCTTGTAGTAATTTATGAAGGGGTGTCTGTGTGTGTGTGTGCATACAGGTATACAGTTTAGTTATTAATGTATAAAAATGTGTGCAATAGGCCTATA
>JAQFJA010000011.1:21893048-21903338 GCA_029874485.1 Naso brachycentron | reverse complement strand
AATGGTTGTTTGCCTCAAGTCCTCAGGTGTAACTGACTCAATCATACAATGATTCATCTCTAATTCTATTAACAACACATTCTAGGGCAAGTTTCCCATTATGCCACACAATGACATTTTTAACATGAAACAATCTATTTAATTTCGTAATGCAGTTCTTTACAAATTCAAAGATAAACGTTGAGAGCAGCAGAACCCAAAACATTCTCACTTTTATCTTCACAATGAGCCAAGCTCCAAAATGCTACATTTACTACAATTCCCATAAATCAACGCAAAAGTCTCTGGATTCTCTCTGCCTCAACCCCTCTGTTTAACACAAGTCTCAAGCCAAAACATTCATGATGATTGTATAAAAGCTGTTTACGTAAAGGAAAGAGTGATACAGAAATTATGCGTGAAATTTCTTAATTTAGACCTACGCCCGCCAAGAAACCAAATACCATCATAACACACACTCATTATAAACACACCCACAGAGTCATTTGTGCTGGATAGTGACACGATGCTGGGTAATCATGCTGAGTGAGGAATGTAGTTTAGAAAAGGGCAAGTACTCACAACACAACAGAGGGTAAATGTCTGAGAGTTTCTATGAGAGAAGGAAGGACAGAGATACAGAGAAAGCATATGTTCTGTTCAACCAAACTCAAGGCTGTGGAGCAAAATATCAAAGCTGATACAAATTGCACAGTCCAGCCTAAATGGATTCCTGACCAGTCTGACTAACAAGACGCAGATTTTGGCAAAGGTCTGCTCACATTGTTTCTCCCTTTTGGATATTTTCCCTTCCCTTCTCTTTAGCAACAATGACTTTCTCCTCTTTGGTGTTTTTTCTGACTGCTGGACTCCACCTCGCAGTCAGGAAGGGATCAGCTAACACATGAAGCTGCCTGGGACGGACACACCTGTTGGCAGTGCTTACTTCACTCCTCATCAACTATAGAGTGCAACAAATTTACTAGTTGCGCTCTGATCCACAGTGTAACAACACAGACTTCACTTCCTCCATGCATTACCTTGTCAACTATTCACCTCGGATTCTTGTTTGTGCTGCCATAAAAATTTTGCACCCATGAAAAAATACTGAATATACTGAAAACAAAACACCAAAATCATAAAACTTATTTTATTGCAATATATGCAACTCTTGAATAAACGTGATGAAAATAGTTTGTAAGGTGTATGACGTCATTCATAATTTCCACCTGCTGATTCAGTGAAGGCTGTTATGCAAATCAGTTACAAATTACCTGATATTATGTATTGTTATCGTTATTGTTCCCGTCACTATGAAGTAATTAAAGGTGGAGTCAGTAGGATTCGCTCAAGCATCACTTCTGGGCCTCTGTATATGTGTGTTGGTGACTGTGTACAGAGACACACCACAGTGATTTTGATGTTTTAGCTGACTCAGGACCTGCTCAGGATGAGTTACCGTAAAGAGCGATGTAGACGCGCAATTAATTTTTAAGCAACGATTGCACGACCGCGCTTCTCCGCATTGAACTGGTGCATTTCCCCCAACCAATGACAGCACACAGGTGAGCTTGAGAGCAGCGGAGCACAGCTAGTGGACGCCGTCCAGACCGGAGAAAGTTATGAATGTGGACATAGCACAAAGAAAAGGAAATATAGCCCTAGCGAGCAAGCAGATAAAACTTTGCAGAGTTGGGCGACTTGGTGATGGACAGGTAGGTGCTCAACACTGGCGGTTAGCTTGTTAGGTTGCAAAATTATCGACTTCTCCATTAAACAAATATAATATTCCAATGTAGCTTGCTGTGTAACATTAGGTAAGCGGTATAGAAGTACATATAGTACACACTAAGTTACGATACTTCCGGTGCGTGGAGCCGGGAGGAGGGGCCCAGTTTGAATGTTGTGTTTACAAATGGCAACAAATGACTATAGACATTTTTTGTAGGTTAATATTGAAATTACACAGCGCCAAAGGAGCCAAGTTTGGTGTTAGCATGCTAGATTTGCTAGCCAAGTTAGCTTGTCAGACGTGGCTACAATAGCTTGTTTCACCAGAGAGAAAAAAAAAAAGAGTATTTAAATCGTATCACATATCATGATTCACCAGCTCTTTTATTTAAGGATAAACTATATTACTTCAATTACAGATGCTGAGAGCAGCCATGGTCGTTTCTGTCTTTTTTCATTCTGTTATTTGGAGATCATGAAATAAAGTTTTTGTTATCCCGGGAAAACAAGCGAATATCCCGTGTTAACGGGATAAATTAATGCATTGTCACAGGAAAATTAGGCTCATTTTTAATTTTTCTGGTGAGCCTTCATCACAAGAACAAACGCAAGTGTCTGGCTCATGATCACACAGATTTGGCCCTTCAAGATCACTGCCACTGTCAGGGAAGATTCATACCTGAACAGTAAATAAAGGTATAAATGTGTTGTTTTGTTTCCTGAAATTAGAGCAGACAAATACCATGCAAGGATCATTGCGGAAAACATTGTTTATGATAATCAAAGATGTTGACCGACTCCCCTCTCTGCATCAGCCAGCAGCTGCTCAGATAAAGCCTATATTATTACAATGGCAGAGATAAAAACATTATAAAGGCCATGCAGTTTTCTATGAGACTTGCCGTCTCACTGTGTGACCCCCCGCAGCATCTCTAGTCCTGATCTCTGATAAAAAAAAAAATTGTAAAGAGGAAACAGCCTTTCATTTTGGAAACAGTTTTTTTTTTAATCTCGTTATCAAGAAAAAAACGAGCCTTTTTACTCTACGATAACGAAATGATTCTTTTGTGATATCGGGATAACAGATAAAAGATAGTAATGACCACGTCCGCTCTCAGTTTCCATATAAATCAGTTGTTGTTTTTTTTAATCGTCACATCAGTAAGCGTTATGTTAGCTGGTGAGCTCTGTGTTTGTTTTTATCACTACAGGAAGGTGCAAAGACTGATGTGTAATCTTGCTTGTCAACTTCCAGTGAACTGAGCATCCGTTGTTCAGCTGTTTCCGGAAAATTCGTTTTTCCCTTTGGACTGGAATCGGACTTAAAATGGCCGAAGAGCCTGTGCTGTCCACTTCACAGGAAACTACTGGGCGATCTGAACGCACCTCCTCTCTGTCCTCCAGAATCATCTAATAGTTTCTGGCATGTCTACAGCTTTTCTGCTAACAACAACATCTGATGACGCAAAATGATAATGATTCACTAAAATTACAAGGTGTGATAAAACCACCTGATTGCACCAACTTGCATCATTAATAGCACTCCCTGGTAACAGCCACAACTCAGTACGTCTGATCACACAGGCATGATTCATATATCTAATCTGGGCGATGAAATCATCACCTCTGAAGAGCATTCCAAACAAACTAGGGCTGCACCATTTCAGAAAAATGCCTAGATTATTTGGACTAATATTGGGACTGCGATATGATATTCCATATTAGACGGAACGATCATTTTTACATCATTATTTTAATTTTTGTTGAAAAATATGTTCAAATGTTAATGATGTGATTTTTTTCAGAGCATTAAACGGTGTTGACATACACAGTTTTTCCTTGAACAAATATTTCACACCCTGCCATTTAGAAAATGCAGCAGCGTTGCAACAATTAGTCGAATAATTGATTAATCGATCTATAGAAAATTAATTGCCAACTATTTTGACAATCGATTAATCGTTTCAGTCTTTTTTCAAACAAAAAAGTAAAAAGAATTGCGGGTTTAGCCTCTTAAATGTGAGGATTTGCTGCTTTTTTGTATCATTTATGATAACAGACAAGGAGTCATTGTGTTTTGAGCTGTTGTTCTGTTAAGAAGCAATTTAAGGACATTACATTGTCTCTGGGAAATTGAAATGAGCATTTTATTGATATTTCATAGAATAAACGATTAGTCGTAAACTAATCAGCAGAATGATTGATAATGAAAACAATCGTTAGTTGCAGCCCTAAAATGCAGTAGCTCATATTGTGATTCTGATTACATTTCAATCAATTGTGCAGCCCAAAAAAACATCAGCTTGGAAAGTAAAGATGAAAGATACTCAGTATAACTACACTTGCCTGAGAATCATCACGTTTTAAGGTTTTCTTCAGTATATAAGCAATCCAGTGAGAGTGTGTTCATCCATGAAGGCATTGCTAACAGGAACAGCTACAGTAAGAAGTAATTTGAAACAACTCTAATGGCACCAATTTGCCAGACACACCAGACTTCTGCACCTCTCCTTGGCTCTGCATTCAGACTGTGACCTGACTTTTCAGCCAATCACAAATCATTTTAGAAGGCATGAGTTCCTATCGGCTGCGCTTTTAATCAACAGGTAACGTCGCTAAGAGCTGACTGGCTGTTGAAACAAGTCTCGTATCTTACGTTCTAAAACTGGCCTGGCAAATTCATCCGTTCTGTCGCATTTCACTATCATCATCAAATGCACTGAGGAATAACTTAAATATATGTAACTTCTGTGTGCTGTGCTGTGAGTGTGAAGACCTCAGTTAGACCAACCAGTCATGTGTTAAGACTGAACCCAACCCTGTGAAGGCCATGAGACAGTGGAGATTAGTCTGTGGATTTACTTCCCTTTTCAAGCCTCTAATGAAGAAAAAACAACAAAGACGGAGTGAAGAAAGAGTGTGCAAAACAGAAGCTTGTGCTGAAGCTGCAGAATTACTGAGTGGTTTAGTGGCTGCTGTAATAATACTTATGCTGGTTGTTAAGCCGCTCTGGGCGGGGAAAAAAAGCCTCTCTGGTTGATCCTCTGCCCTGAACAGCCCCCAGATGCAAAGCTACAGGGTAGCACAGACCAGCTACTACACCACCATCATCATCACATGTACCCTCAGCCTCAGCAACTAATGCTAATGGCATTACAGTGGGTTTAGGATTGAGGCTCAATGGAGGACATTAGCGTGCAATGGTTCATGGCTCGTTTTGCAGCACTAACCTTGGCTTTTTAAACTGCTATACCACAAAACTTGCATTTTGACTGCTTGTGCACACAGCAGTGAAGAGTCAGTCTCACACAAGTCAAAGTGTGTTTCAGGACAGTCCCGTTAGCCGGCTACAGTGAGGTCTAAACCTACTTAGACCAAGCTCCAAAACAGATGGCATTTGTATCTTTCTCTCTGTTTGTGTGGTGTGCATTACCTTAATCTGCTGTCTGCGCAGCATTGCCAGCTCCCTCATGTCCCTGAAAGGCTGCAGCAGGTAGTGGTAAAGCTGAGTCGTCGCCTCCAGCAGCCCCCCGTATGCCTCGTCCTCCTCAGGGTACACCTGCAGCAGCTCCACCATGCTGTCCATGGCTTTGTGTCTGTCCAACACCTGGGACCAAAACATGGAGAAAAGAGATGTAGCTGGGGAACGAGTGCAGGAAGAACATTTTCCACTTCAGTGTTCAGGCACAAATTACAAATACTGAACAAGTCAACTTGGGTTTTACAGGATAATAGCAGGAATTTTGAACAAACCATAAAACAACCATTAAAGTCGGGGAAGGCAGTTTATGTTTGGTGTCACTGGGCAAAAATCCCATAATAACCTTGTAGCTTATTGTAAGTCATGTGGTCTGAAAGACACGAGACTTGTGCACTTCTCCTTGGCTCTGTATTCAGACCGTGACGGGACTTTCGGCCAATCGCAGGTCATTTCAGAGAGCTGCTGCTCTATGTTGCGCTTCTTAGCAACAGGTGACGTCACTACAAGTTGTACGCAAAATTGCGAATTTTTTCAGCGCTTTAGTTTGCCACCAGACAGCCATTTGTTTTGACACTACATTTGCCTGCCCCCACTTGCGCTGGCCTCTGCCGTGCACCGTATCACTCCACAAACAGGGCTGGAAAGTAACGCATTACTTAATAACACATTATAGTAATTTTATTATTTTTCCCAGTAACTAGCAAAGTAAGGGATTACAACTCCCAAAACAGTAACTAAATGACAGCTACTGATCTAAGTAACGCTGCATTACTAGAAAGGGATGTGTTTTTTGTCCTCAAATATCCTACGACAGTGAGATATTCTCGATATGCCAATATATATTTTTCTACAAGAGGTTTATTTGATTTGAGTCATTGCTAACAGTGAAGTTCTTATAAGCCACTGATGGTGTTGCTGCCTTTAAATTAGTAGCCAACAAAGCAAAGTTGTTCCAATGAAGTGAATTAAGTTTTGGGAGCTGAACAGGTCTCGCGTCACTTTTTCAGGAAGTCAACTGGGTTGCGAAAGTAATATAGTAAAGTAACAAGTAACGTAACTAATTTCTTTTGATACAAACCAATAAGTAAAGTAAATGTATTACTTTTATAAGGAGTAATCAGCTATAAATAACATTTAACCGTTTCTGAGTAACTTGTTCAACACTGTCCACAAGTCAGCTGTTGTCTCAGAGTTACAGCAGCTTATTCAAAAGACACACAAAAAAACAACGGCTGTCTGCTGACAAACTAAAGTGGCGAAAAAATCCTAAATTGGGCGTACAATTGAACGGGTATTGATCTTTTAGGTAAGCATTTACACATGTGGCTAAAAACCGTTTTTCTGCTGACCCTGTGCAACAGAACAACGCTGACTTCAGCTGCAGCGATTTCTCCCCCCTTCTCGTAAAAGTGACATCGCTGATCGCCACATGCTGACGGTCAAAGACTGACTAACACAATGCATAAGTCCTTCATGCAACCCCACTTCAAAAACACTAAACCATCCCTTTAACGTGTCTAATTCATGATTACAGTGAGTCCTAAGAATCACTCAGGTAAAACAAAAGCAAGTCCAACCTTCAAAAATTAACGAGTAAGTATTAAGTGAGTGCAGGCACTTGGGTGTGTGTGTGTGGGCGTGTGTGTGTGTGGTCAGGACTGATACTGTAAAATACATTGTCTGAATGTAGTACAATGAGAATAAATTGGCCCCAACTGTTGCTGATTCATTCCATATGTCCTGCTGTCCACAGACTGTTCATTGTTGGTGAGGTAAACGCTGTCAAAACAGCTATTGTACACTCAAACACAATTCAAGTCCCGGCTCTCACAAACCAGCTGCACCATTCATCCAGTACAGTACTTCTCCTTCACATCTGCCTTGGATAATATTGAAATGTAGCACCACCCAATCTTCATCCAAAATGAATAAAGTGCTCTTCTCTCTGCAAGCAGCTATAGATATGAATAGAGACTCTTATATTAACTCCAGGCTGCTTTTCCAAAGCTCTCCACATTGGAGACTCGGGCAGACACTGCACGATTCAGCTCGAACACTGCTCCTACTGTTTACCTTGGGTACGGGTCTCCCTGCCAACCACTGGCCAATCGCACACCGACGCCCAGCCTCTGCAGGCGCTGCTAGCCAGGAAAACTCCAGGCTAAATGAGCCAACTCCTGCTTGAGCACGAGCTATGCAAAGCACCATGCATCATGTGCTATTTGAATTTCTTAATGCCAAAATTTGATTCAATAAATAAATGAATAAGTGACACTGGATTGACATTTGCAGCGTCCTTTGAAGACTGAGCTGTTCCTTTGTAATGTGACATTTTTGTTTCCCGCTGTAACTATATTTACATAATTCAAATGCAGCAGGCCGGAGGGCCGCAACTGCCTGGTGTGTTAGCTGATGAGGCTGTACTTCAAAGGCAGCAGAATTATTCATCTTAATAACAACTCAAACAATTAGGGGATTAATTGATTCCTCTATTGACAAGAGAATTACCCTGCAGCTATTTAAAACATTTTTTAAAGCTGAAACGCCAAACAGTCTCTAGTCCCAGCTTCCCAGTTCTGGGGATTTGCTGCTTGCCTTTGTTGTACACTGAATATTTTTAGATTTGGCCTGTTGCTTGGACAATATAAGCATTTTCACGAAGTAATTCGGGGATTTTGGACATTGTTAAGGCGACTTTTATAAGAATGTGGTTTATTATGGATTGACAATGAGTTAATTGGTCAGGGTCAGTGTTAGGGCTGGGTGATGTGCGCATTATATTGTGATTTTTTTAGGCTATATCTCCATATGCGATATTTATCTCTATCTTTAAATTTCTTCAAAAGCCCTTATTAATGCTAGAACTGAGAGACAGAATTGAATATTACAAATTATTTCACCAATTTCACTCTTTGATGTGACAATATTGGAGGGATGAATATTGGTACTTTCAAAAAAAAAATTACCAAAATTCCATTTTTAATCAGTAATCATTAGTAATGTAGATATAATGACTGAGTGGGTAAAGGCAAGTATTAAAACAAGAACTGTCTGATAAGTTGAGAAAATTACATTATTTTACTATTGCAGCCTTTAAAATCAGGAAAAAAACACCATTTACTCCATATCACGATATAACGATATCCAATAGCTAAGACATATAGTCTCACATCTCGATATGATATTTTTTTTATTGCACAGCCTTAGTCAGTGTGGTGAAAAACAAAGACGATCAAATAAAAAGAATATTCATTTTTGCAAGCAAACTGTGATAGCAATTAACAAAATAAGAAATTGTATTTTTTTAGTAAGGATATTACTGAAGACCAACTGTACAACATTGGACTAAATTAGCCCTGTTTAGCTCGCTAGAGATTTATAATCATCCAAAATGCAGTTCTCGAGTCAAAGGCACCATCCAAGCCCCTTGATAATCTGTTTGGAAACATTTTAGCACAAATTACAGCACAAT
The DNA here is from genome assembly GCA_029874485.1 of Naso brachycentron. Taxonomy (NCBI): domain Eukaryota; kingdom Metazoa; phylum Chordata; class Actinopteri; order Acanthuriformes; family Acanthuridae; genus Naso; species Naso brachycentron. The sequence goes on along the minus strand of JAQFJA010000011.1, from coordinate 21,894,675 downwards.
TCCTCCAAACACTCAGGAGTTTGTTGCTAAGAAATGTTTTTAAATATAAATTTAAATAATCCAGCCCAGTCACAACTAAAGCACAGCGCTTATAATGTGCAGGCCCCATATGGTCTAGTGCTGAGGATTATTAGTTTTTACCCAGGCAGCCTGAGTTCAACCCTCGGTATGAGGACAGTGTCATGTCCTTCTGTCAGCATTCATCACGCTGCCATACACTCTTGTACTTCCATGGCAATAATTAAACCAGACATCAATTCTGTGCTTACAGCACGCAGGACTAATGTGACCTCTATGTAGGAATTATATTGTATGCAGTGCTTAAAAATAACATGGAGCACCTTTACTGGAAATAGCTTTTATTAGTGTTTTATTGAGTTAAAAACAATAAATGTACCTGCTGTTTTTCCAGACAAAAATGCTTAATGGAAAAATTTAAAATGCACTTTTTCAACTTATAAGGGGCCAATGCGTTAAACTTAGCTGGTACGTCAGAGAGCACTCCACTGTTCCTTGTGTACATGATTACAGGATGTTCTCAGTGATACGAGCTACAGCTAAGCATAGCCGCTCCAGCCCTATCATCAGGACTAACTCTTCCAGTTTGTCCGTCCTAAATCTGCTCTGTCTTGCTGGAGGACTTTTGTCTCAGCCTTTTAATTGAACTATCTCAAGAGAAGGAACACGCCTCGACTGATCTGTGCAGACGCACTTTAATAGCTCTGTGAAGGAACGCAGTGCTATTTAGAAGTCATATAATGCAAAACGAGTCTTTAAGGGAGTACCAGTTCTCTTTCCCACAGATAGCTCTAAATGTTGTGTTGTTCTTTGCAGAGCTGCCACCGCTTATAAATCTAATTAACTTTTTCCTACAGCTAGAAATCCTTTTAGCGATGTGATGAAGCGATGGCATGTGGCCTCATTCAATTCTTCTAGCTCGCCAATTTCTCCTAGCCTGGGCCCAGGCCACAGACTCCGCCCACTCCGCTGAGTGGACTTCATTCTCATCTTCTGGCACTGCCTCCCCTTTGAGCGATTTTGAGAGGGAGGGGATTATTCTTCCTAACCCTTCCTCACTGATCGTTGCCTTTTCACATTTAATCCGCGAGAATGTTCACTACGTTGCCACGGGGTGTTTCACCTCTGAGGAGTGTGTGTGGAGGGAGACTGGCTAAGCAAGACAACCAAATTCCAAAAGTGTCTTCTCAAGCTGTTAAATAATCACGTAGATGTTGTTATATTGTGTTGCAGTTCTGCTTCTGCTTCTTGCTGCTGAGGACAGACGTCTTCCAACGGCAGAGCTGCTCGAAGCATCAGCACGAACACACTTTTTGGTTGAAATGTCAGATATTTCTCTACAGGCAGCTTAGTCCCACCCGTGGTTCCCCATCAGCGGCACTCACTGGATAATCGCCTTTTCAACCCGGAGAATCACAGTTTCAGTTTTTAAGTCCACTTTGTGGAGTGGGCAGAGTCTCTGGTCTGGCCAAGGCTAAATTTCCTCTGCTTTAGACATGAAATATTGCCAAATTGGCCAGCTGGTGTCCTTTTTCTTTCTTTCTTTCTTTTTTTTTTTAGATATTTTTTTGGGCCTTTATTTCTTTGGACAGGACAGCTGAAGAGTAGA
>JAQFJA010000011.1:21879411-21892948 GCA_029874485.1 Naso brachycentron | reverse complement strand
CTGCAGATCGAGGCCGCAGCTGCAGCAGCAGGTAGTTTTGGGGATAACTACACTAAATAAAAGGCTGCAGACAGACAGAGCAGTCGTAGGACATCAGAGGGAAAACCAGAGGACATTTTATCCATGAAATATGACCCAGTTGTTGTTTGCTCAGTAATTTATAATGTTGGGTCAACAAGGTTCACAGTGCACCTTCCAGTCAGTACTCACGCTGCTGAAGCTATGTTATTTCTTTTTTCTTTCTGCTATAAAAAAGGACATTTCTGTTAAGGTGACCCCGTAATGACCGATTTTCTTCCAATTCAGCAAATAAAAACAGCCATTAAGAATAAATTCACTGAAGTCTTCCTTTGTTTGTCTGCAGAATGCAGCAGTGACAGGCAGAAAAGATTCAGAAAATGCTGCTCCTACTGATTGTTCATAATGTGCAGAAATCAACTACAAATTACAGTTTTCCAGCTACACTGCCCACTTCTACATCAACTGCATTGAGTCTAACTGACTTCCCTTAAGTAAATCTGAACATGCATTTCACATCAACATGGCAATCACCATAAAACACACTTATCATCAATTTCAAAATGTACGGTTCCGACTCCAAACCATCTCATCAAGCATGCTGGTCGCGTCACAGCCGTTGCAGGTGCTGCTGGAGTGTGTGAGAAGAGCGGCGCAGATTTGATTGAAGTGGGAATAATGACGACATGCTGCGGAGCCAGTGTCATGAAATGCTTTTTAATGTAGCTGACAGTTTTACTCTAATATCACCAGTTATTATGCACATGACTGGAGTATTCAGCTCTGGTATTGATGAATTATTGAGGATTAGAGGTAGAGTTGGGAGCAACTTTACGCTGCTTTGTTTTGTCCGCCATTACCCCTAACCCTCGACCCCCAAACACACTGCAAGACATTAGAAAGCGAACTCTCAACTAGGATGTTTTTGAATGTCGGCAGCTCTGCAGAAACTAGTGCAATGTTGCACTGCAAGAAAAAACAAGACAAAAAGCCATTAATTACAGTTTTCAGTCTTGACTTCTACAAAAACGAGAGTAAGTGGTGGAAACGTTTTTTCGGCTCTAAGAGGCTGGAGGCGTGTCCGCTGCGGGTGCTGAAACCACGCCGACTCAGGAAAAAGTAAAGCGTCAACTGTCACAACTGCAGAGGTATCACAGTTCTTATATAGTGTTAGGGTTAGGGTCATTAGTTTAACACTGTAACTCAACAATGCAGCTCTGCATATTTCTCAGCCTTTTCATGTTTTTGGCAGTCATTTTCAAACACAGAAAGAATTTTCAGAAACAAATTGTAAAATCACTTTACATGGACCTTAAACTAAAGCCCAACTGATATATCAGTTCACTGATATTATTGGCCACTACTGGCCTATTGCATATATATTGCCAATATTAAAACTGATTTAAGTAGAAAAAAAATGCTTGAACTAGTAATTTAAAATGTTGTAATCATGCGGTTTGTCCTCAGAAGGCGGTCCATTATTTGACTGGTAGCGAGTGAAGTGTTTACTGTTTAGTGCACTTATGTTTGGAGTAAAGTTTGTCAAATATCCTGCCTCCATTACATTTCTTTGTCAAACGTATTTGATAATCACATTCAAAATATTCTAAATAGAATATCAACCAATATATCTGATTTCAGAATTTTCCTACTCCCTAATATTGGCATCGGCCCCCAAATTCCCATATCAGTCAGACCCTACTTTAAATGGTGTTGGAAATGTCTCAACAACCACTAAAGCATCATCAATGTCTTCATCAAATATGTCTGAATGTATTAATTTAGATAGTCGGGCAGGTCTTTAGAAGAACATGACTTAAGTCTAAGTTTCAATTTGAATTATGTTTCAATATGGTGTGTGTGTGTGTGTGTGTGTGTGTGTGTGTGTGTGTGTGTGGTGTGAAAGCTGCACTTCACTACAGGTCTGACAGCTGCCTCAGGCACATGCAGGAGATGCTTGATGAGAGCTACAGAGGACAAACAAACAAGCCGTATATCAACAAAATGCTTTGTAGGATGATGTAGTGAAAGGCCAGACAGACACAAGAATCACTGAGTTGTAACAAAGAAAAAATAAAAGGTGAGGAAAAACAGACAAATCCTGAGTTTAAGAACCACAAGTGAACCAGGTTTTTGGGGACTAAAAAGTATTACAGTGAGATGTTTTCATTGGATTTGGTTAAAAGCCTCACATTTTTTGCACAATAAACCAGTAAACACATCATCAAAATGCATTCAGTTCATCACAAGAATGACAGTACTCAAAAGATAATTTAAATCACTGCTATTGCATTATTAACTCTCTCATTCCAAGTCATCAGGGAGGGAGTGTGTAGAGAGACAGCAATGAAAGTTAGTAAGACACTAATGAGGCGAGGTTAGAAGGTTGAGAACAGCGATGGAACAACACTTCTGCTAATTGTCGTGCTCCGCTGCCGTGGCAACTGTCTTCAATTTGCAGTATGACAGTCTTGCTCAAGAGTCCCAGTGCAGCACGAACATATCCACGGCGTCTGATGAGCACTGTGACATGCCAGCAGCCTGGTGGTTTTAGCAAAGCAGGAAACCTTGTGATCGAGTGTTTGCTGCAGAGTCCCTCCTCTCAAATGCTGATGGGTTAAGTATCGAGTCAAATCATCAGCACCTGTTTCAAGTAGCCTTTGAAAGTGATGAATCCCAAACTGTTTCTTCTGGGTAATGCACCCCTGAAGCTTTATCAGATGAGTTCAAGTGGCCCTTTATCGACACCAAGTAATGCTCAGAATGTGATCTGTGTTATTAAACGCGTTTGACAGGGCTGAGCAAGCAACATTTAGATGTAGAAGAATATTTTTTAATTAATTAATAAAATTTATATTTTTAGAATGGTCCAAAATAAAGGGGTTGCTTTCCTCCCCCCAAAATATTATTAGTTTTGTTTTGTTTGTATATGATATTTTGTTCACCTCTGTTTAAGGGCCAATGTCCACAGAGCGTTTTTTTCTGAGTGCCAGTGTCTTTTTTAATTGTTCTCAATGAGGAGAGTGTCTGCAGCAGCAGGAGGCTGCACAATGAAAAAGTGCTCCAAGTGTTCCGTCTTTTTTGTCCGGTCGCTCTGAGCACTTAAAATTTCAGCGTTTAAAATTTCTCAACTTTTCAGAAAAGCGCTGCTGATGTAACCTCGCTCTTTTCGACAAGCAGCAGATCACTGTGTTGTTTCGTTGTTTCAAAGAGTGGTAGATTGGTCAGGATTCGAAGATTGAGGAGAAGCTGGTGTTGGCTGTCTCTGTGTACCCAAAGCTGTATGATAGGTCTGACAAAAACTATCATAACAGAGAGAGGAAAGCCTGTTTGTGTTTGTTTGTGTCATGCACCAACATCCTCCGTGATCTGTGTGTGTTACCTGCTGTTACGGCTCCATTATATCTGTTAAGCTCATCATCCAAACAAAGTCCAGTATAAGGAAAAGGATCCTCTGTCAGATGCGCATAGTTAAAAAAGAAGGTTTTAAACAGAAAACAGATAGTAAAAGAGACTTACAGCTGCCCTTATCAAGATATTGTTGTCATGGAGACAAGACGCACATGAAGCCTTTTTTCTCCCAGACCTTAAACCAAGCGCACCGCCAGAGCTTTTCTGGACGCAAAAAAAATGCCATGTGGGTGTAACCCAGGTTTGACCCGATGAGAAAGCGAATGACTTAGGCCACCCCCAGAAATCAGAACATATAACCGGGTCAATCTGGGGTCACTTCCTCTTCCTCTTTTCAGCCACTCCTCCAAGCCACTCCAGGGTCAGAGGAGCGGCAGGCGGGCAGGAGCGGCCAGCGGCAGGCGGCAACATCCTGATGACTCGGAATGCTTTGTGCTTTGTGTCCTGAAAGCAGTGGTGAACGATTTTCTTAGGTTGCGTTCAAGTCATATAATGTGTCGCTGAGTTGGGCTGAAGCTTGTAAAAATGCTAGCGTCCAATGCTAACGACCCACTAGCACAAACAATTAGCATTAGCATCTCCATACAAAAGTCCATTTAAAACCATACCATGTTTCTAGCCCTGAAAGAATTCAGTTTTGTTCTTTTGTTTGTTAATTATTGGTGCTGTTACAACTTTTGACTTTTGGCTTTATTTAAGGTTATTGTAAATGCACTTCAACATGGCGGCTTTCCCGATGAAGTTTTGTATTGCGTAAAATGTGAAGCTGTTTTTCTGTGAACCAAGATAACGAAATGTTGTACGACTAACAGACAAAAAGAACTTTGATTTTGATATATGAGCATGATGTTGATTACCTCCTTTGACCTTTTCAAGGTCCGTTTTTTCTGTATGTGACAAACTTCAAATAGATTTTGGAAAAACTATCCCTCTTCTTCCTGTGACGACAAGCTACCTCGGACTTAGTTAAACCTCCACAACGGGTGGTAGGATCGAACGGTGGTAGACTTTAAAGGAAAAGAAAAAACTTTACGGGAAAAACAAACAACCCTGAAATTTCTGTTTGTTTTGTGACTGTTTGCTTATTTTAAGTTTTTTCAATACAAATCTCCTCATTTTTCAAACTTAAGTCTGTGTGGTTTTCATATAACCTGGGTTCCTCATTGAACCTGTTTTTTTCTGTGCTACTGGACCAGTCATTCTTATTTCCATCAAAAACCAATAATAGTAATAAAAAAAACTATCACTTTCATTTTACCAGTTAATTGGCTACATGGACACGGGCCCTAATGATGTTTTTCTAATATCAAAAATGACATCATAATTTCAATATCAGCGCAAATAATCACAATTAGATATTTTCTTAAATCATGCAGCCCTACTTCATGATATTGGTACAGGTTTGCAGATGGTCATTCAGTATGAAAATCAACCTGAAAGGATCTAAAACTTGTCTGAGTTCACTAATTCATCATATTCCATAAGTCTTGTTCTCTGTTTTTGTGGAATATTTTTGTGGATATTGTGGAAATTTTGTGCTTTATCATTGCCACAGTGATAAGCTGAGAGACATCCGCTGTGATGGATTACCTAAAGGAAAGTTTATACAAAGTTTTTCTTATTATAGTGAGATAAACTGAAAACTAAAGAGGCCTGGCAGCTGTGAGAAATGCCTCGCTAAATCTACAACACTACAGCACGCTTTGGAAGACAGTAAGCAGTAATAAAAAGTTTACCTATTTGCTGTTAATGGGCTAAAACATGCAAACACATGCTGGTTTGCTCCTTTGAGCTCATCCATAGGAGCACATCAGAGCTGTTTCAATAAAAAACAGCAGCAGAGGAGTGACTGACGCAACATTCAGCTGATATTTCATAAGAGTGTCCAGTTAAGGCTTATTTTTATATTCTGCGTTACCAACGTTTTAAATTATTAATAAGACACACTCGCTCCTAAGCACAGCTCACTGTGTGTACAGTTACCATTATATCTGTGAATCTATTTGCTCATCCGCTTTTGTTTAGACGGTTGCACCAATAAGATTAAGAATGTTTTTTCCAGGGGACGCCTGGCTTAGAAAGCAGAATCAAGACAACAGGCAACAAAAACAGGCAACAGCGCAACTGAAATGACAAAGAGGTGCAAAAGTGAGCATGTCTGCACAAAAAAGTCAATAACCAAATAGCAGAACAGCAGGATCAGGGCCCAAAAATAAACAGATCTTAGGAAAACAAAACATAACTGATGTCTGATTGGACCTGCATAAAAAGCACTTTAAAATCACTAAGAATGAGCTCATACTGCATTAAATTACTCTGTTATGAGTTCTGTGCCAAAGGAGAGGAATACGTGTCGGCTCTCCAGCTCCTTTCAGATTGTCAGAAGCATCTCCGAAGCGAGAACAGATGTGTCTTGCTGTTTGACCGGGCTCTCCACGCTGCCGTGTTCCTGCTCTCCCTCTCAATCCTCCTCCTCTTTTTTTTTTTCCAGCCAACTGCAAATCTCTTTGCAGTGACAAAGCATCGCCTGTCAAGAGGATGATTCCATTGAGAGGCACTTCCTGATATGAGAGGTGCATTAATGTGATTAACCCACACACACTATTGCGGTTTGATACAGGGGCTTACGGGCTCATGTCACTCTGTATTCTTCTCTATTGGCGTGATCAGCAGGTAATGGAAAATATGCTGCTGCTAGAGCACAAGCAGGTAACTCAAAATGTAATCTAGGGTGAATTATTGTCGCCAGCAGAATCCACGGCTGCTTTATACAAGCGTGATTATGCAATCTGAAATTAAAATTCAAAAATAATTACAATCTAAATTAGCCTTAAAAACTCATTATGTTACAGAAACATATGAATCATGCCTTTCTGCAGACTTAGTGTTTTCATAATTACAGCAAAAATTATTAACCATTTAAATCAATGAAGATAATAAAGATACACTAAAATGAAAACCTTCCAATCGAAATGCTATTACACCAAAACCCCCACAGTGTTTGAGCATTTCACTGAAGAACCATTTCATTTAAACACACCTGCAGACTTGTGACTTCTACCAGATTTCATGACAATTAGAGCTGCAACTAATGATTATTTCCATTATCAATTAATCTGCCAATTATTTTCACAATTAATCGATTAAAAGTGTCAAAAATGCTCATCTCAAGTTCCTTTTTTTTATTTAAAAAATGACTGAAACTATTAATCGATTATCAAAACAGCTGGTGATTAATTTCCTAGAAATTTTGAATTGAACTGATTTGAATCAATTTGTCCACGGAATCATCAATTTAATGTGATGTGATTTATTCAGACTACCCAGATCTCACACAGCAATTTGTATTTCAGCTTTGTTTTTAAATTTTCAGTGAATTTTGTGGAATATCGTAATGTGTCGCAATATGCATTATATCACACTTAATCATGATATATTGTATTGTAACGCCTTTCATATTGTGAAGTCCTTGCCAATACCCACACCTACAATGAATCAAGGTAACACACACCAGACTAACTTGTAACGAAGACAATCAATAGTTGTAGCTCTTCTAGATTTACACAATAGATTAGGCCATATCTCTGTGACAATCAGAGATGCATTAATAAAACCAGGTTTGACTAAATGTTAAGTATCTCCTTTAAAGAAACAAATGAGGCACTTTCTCACTTTCTTCCTCTCTGGGCCAAGACTCTCCCAGCTGTTCGTGCTTTGAGTGTCAATCAGCACAACGAAAAACAACACAGGAGGTGACAGACATTGCCTGAGGCTTTGTCTCCTCTCCCACACACAAAGGGATCATTGTGACCAAGATTTTATTTACACTTCACAGTCGCATCTTTACAGTCCTAGTTTGATTTCACACTCTTGCACTGACTCTTGGTAGTATTTGACACATTTCCTACACGCATTCATCAAAATACACTGTAGCTTGATGAGCTAAACGCATGTTTTCAGCTGACTCAACTAACTAACACTGGAACATCTCAACAGCTGTGGTGACACATCATTTCAGAGGCTCCACCTCTGATTGTTCTGCTATGTCTCTATGCAACTCCCTTCAAACTGTGCAGCCAACTGGAGTGTGATGTCTGGCCAGAGCAGATCATGTTACAGGCCTGTGAACGTGCAGCAACAGATGGTAGATCACAGGGGGGACAAAGGAAGAGGAGGAGAATGAGCAGGCCATGAGGAGCAATTATGCTCCAAAAACTACATGCTTTGTAGGACCTCACCAGTCTTCGGTCGTCCTGTGCCTCCTAAAAATGCCTTTCTGTGTAACAGAGGGTTGCCTTTAAAGAGACTTCACACACCGGTTTCCAAACATTCACATCCCACATTCATTTCAGAGCATCACTCAAACTACATGAGAGCAAAGAACGCGTTAATTCACCTCTTGCATGCGCTTTTTGGCCCTCTCCAGAGCATCTTCGTAGCCTTTCTGCCTCAGCTCGCTCAGGCTCTCGTAGTACTCCTCCGTGTCGTCTCCGTCGGAGAAAAGCACCTGTGAGAGGATCTTCCAGCCGCAGGTGTCCAGGGCATGACCCAGATACACCTGCAGCTGGTAGCACAGGGCGTCTGTCTCCCGCTGCGACACCCCGGGAGCGCCGAAGAGCACCGTCCACACGCCGGACTGCTCCTCGGGGAACGAGGGTAAACACGGCTCCAGGTCCGAGTTGACGGCGCACAGCTGGAGGTGGGCCGCCCGCAGGTCCTGGAAGGAGAACAGCCCGGCCCAGCTGAAGTCCTCGCGGCCGCTGCTCTCACCGTCCCCTGGGTCTGCATCATCCGGAGACAGCGACACATCCACGGGGTCCAGGATCTCGATATCCGTTACCTTCGGTGTTACAATATCCCACGACCCTAACGTGTAGCTGATACACTCCAATGATTTTGGACTATCGACTTTTAAAGCCTTTGTTGCAGTTTTTCCTTTGGGGACAGAATGAGGTCGAACTTTACCCTCTTGGTGGGCATTTTTCTTCGTCACGACGGGACTTTTTGTGCGTTTTTCTGCCACGGAGGCACCGGGGACAGGAAGCGCGGCGGTGGGGTTACTGTCGAGGAGCGGGTCCAGGAAAGCCGACCGTCTCTGGACGGTTCGGTTGTGGCAGGTTATGGCGAACTTTTCCTCTATGTCGTTCCAGGCCACGATAAAGACAAATTTATGCCTTTCTTTTTCGTCGAAGACTTTGGGTCGGACGGACACCCATCCGGACTCCAAGTTATCCTCCATCGTGAATGACATCTCATCCAGCCAGTAAAAACAGACGAGCAGACGAACGTTAGCAAGAAAACAATCTCCTCTGATGCTGAGGCTAAAGGGCTAAGGGCTACTGCTAGCTAAGGATGGCTAACGTTAGATGCCAGCTAGAAAAGTAAGATTTGGCGCAGCTGAGGCGAACAAACCGACGAACGTTAGCTAAGTTACGAGGTGAAACAAAGGCCGTCCAGCTTTGTTTACCCGCTGCCAGTTGCGTGCGAGCGGATGGAAACGCAGCAAACGTCGTTATCCGTCCAAACGGTCCGATTTGGGCTTCAGACATCAAGAAGTTCAAGCGGTCAGACGCGCTGTGATACGGCGGTGTAAACGGAGGGGAAAGGTCGGCTGCATACCGGGGCAGATAATGTCACTCATGACACCTGCCCGTTTGTTACCTGCCCGACGCTCGCGAGTCGCGCTCTGCGCTGACTGTGTCGCTCTTTGTCCGCTCAGACAATGCGGTCGCGCGGCTCTCGGTGTCACGTGTGAGCTTCTGTTTACAAGCAGTCAAGGTGCGTGCGTGTTGTCAAATCCGGGGAGGGATTTAACTGGTGCACCCCGTCGCCACCACCGTGATGCGTTCACGTTCACGACGACAATAGTAGCCAAGAGTGTTATTGAAAATGTAGAGTATTTAACTGTAACCTTGTGAGTCATAAGGGATTTAAATGTTATGTGTCGACATGTTTTATTTTGTTGCTGCACTTTAATTTGTAAAGATTTTCCTTTAGGCTAATTAAAAACAACTAGTTTGAGATTTATATCCTCTTGTCCTTTTTGCACTACACAGAAGAGACCCCCTCCCAGTGTTAAAAAAAAGTAACTAACTTTTACTTTAAGTACATTTTAAACAAGTTACTTTTTACTTTTACATGGGTAATTTTTTAGACCGATAATGTTACTTGTACTTAGGCTAAGAAAAATTTTATCAAAGTGATAGTACTTTTACTTGAGTAGAATATTTCAGTACTCTTTCCACCTCTGGTTATGACCGGTCATTGTGTCTGGAGGTTGAGTAAATATCAAAAGTGTGTCTGAAATTTAAGTTTTAGTTGTAATTAAGTGTTGACACATCAAAACCTCCACAGAGTGACAAAAAAGGTCACAAACACACTCAAAACGACCACAAAGTGTCACAAGACAAACACAACCAAACGCCTGATGTGATGCAAAACCACCAAATATTTCACAAATCTTCCACAAGATGACACAGAATGACTACAAATCTTTCTTTTTTTTCTTCTGTCTTTCGTTTGTGTCTTTCAGTCTGTGTTTTCCTTTGAAGTTTTTGTTTGTGTTCTCTGTTTGATTATTTGACTATAGCTATAGAAGCTGTTATTAAGCTATTTATTTATTCATCATTATTTTAGGTTAGTATAGACACGTAAAGTTGTTTATTTGTCATTTACGTGGGCCCATTACGATGAATTAACAACAGGCTGTTTGTAATGTACAATTTAGCCTAATTACCAAAAAAGGGAACTGAATTTGAGTCTTGACATTTTTCATTCATGTGCCCCTTTGATAAGTCGGTCTGTCAATCAATTGCATCGAATTAGCCTTTTAGTTCTACACAGACATCTTCGTGTAAACGTGTTTCAGCCTGGTAAGAAATTGATCACGAGTCGACGAAAGCCTTTGAAACGTGCGACGTCCAATTTTTCCCGTTGGACCTGAAGGCAGCAAAATAGTCCCTTTATCTGCCCAAAAGCTTTATAAAACCAAAAAGTGAAAAGAGAGAGGAAATAAATCTGCTTTAGATAGTTTTCGAAGTCTTTTATTTAACGTTTGTGATGTGAATAGTTGTCATTCTTTCTCCATTCTTTTCTTTTCTTTCTGCACATTGCTCTCTCCGTCGCAGACGTGCACGCGGAGCATAAACATCTGCACGTGGGCAAATCCATGACGCAAGCACGCAGAGAACGTGTAGGCAGCTTGATGCTGTATGGCAAGCTGATAGGGACAAAAAGGCTTTTAAGTACAAACAAATACCTTAAATGCTTGTTTCAAAATGCTAAATCGATGCTGTCATACATAAATATGTTGGTGATAATATATTTATACTGTTTATTTAAACAGGAACTTCTGAAGTAGTGAACAATCAACGAGTTTTGAGACTGTATTTTAAAAAAATATATAAAATTACAAAGTATTCTTGACATTTTCTCATGTTTCCTCTTTTTGTTTTCAGACCTGTGGTGGCAGGTTATGTGTGACAGAAAGCATGCTGAAAGGCGACTTGGAAAGATTTTAAACACGGTTCACTGTGTGAAGGTCATGCATTATGTTTATTAAAAGAATTATGCCAGTAGGGTCATTCCACATCCCAACATTTTCCACATCACTGCTGAGACAGGCCGCAATACATCCGCTAAATGAACACAGGAAATCCCAATTCCCTTTGGACATCCAGTTCAAAACACACACACACAAGTAAATCATGGCTTTAATAACTGTTGTCAGAAATTTAAAAAAAGTGCACTGACTTTGTCTAAATATATTTATTGTAAAACATATGATAAAACTACACAAACCCTCTTAAAACAAAAATTAATATCCCTTAAATTCCTTAATGAACTGTTCCATCCACTAGATGGCAGCAACAGCATTTGTCAGGTCTGTCTAGTTTTGCTACAATTCAGAGCAAGAGCGCCAATGTGTTGTTTAATATCCCCAAAAAATAACTGCAGATACCGCTTTGAGCTTAAATCAGGTCTACTTATATGTCACTTCTTAAGTAAGTGGTAGAAGAAGTATTCAGAGCTTTTTGAAAAACAAATGATACAACACTGTGAAAGTAGTCTGTCACAAATAAAAGTTATGGATTTAAAATATTATTTCTTTAATGTATCATCAGCAAATTTCCTTAATAAGGTGAATTAGTCTTGATGCGGTTAGATTTTTACTTTTCAGCGCTTCATATTCTATAAGATCATATGTTTGGAGCGTGGCTGTCCTGTGAGAGCCACAAACCTCTAAGAAGTGAATTTCTCATGAGCTCAGACAAACGTTGTGCCAATGCATTTTCCAGCTCATCCAAGAGGCTTTTTACAGCCTTTATTTAGCTGGCGCAGAATTTTGTGAACACATAGGAACAGTCATGCTGCGTTCATCACAGATTCAAATTCACCCAACAGGGAAATATACGGTTTCAATGGAGGCGAAAAGGAAAATTGGAATCTGAGAACTAATGTGTAGCTGTCAGATGTATGGCAGTAAAAAGAGTCTCAACATGGTCCAGTATCAGTAAATGCGTATAAAAGACAAGTCAAATCTGTACTAAAAATAGGTAAAAGTACTTACAATCCAACATGGTACACATCATTATATTTTTCTCCATTTTTAAGCATCCATCTTAGTAAACAGTTGGTAGTTTTCAACCTTGTCCAAGTTTTTTAAATGAATGCTAAGTAGCTTTAAACTTGCTGAGGATAGTCACGACCCTTTCAGTCATCTCTGAAGGACAAAATCGACTCACACACTGATTTCAGTTCATTTAGAAGACTTTTATTGCTACACATCATTCAGGTTTTGTAGGTTTTTTACTATCAGGTACATCTGGAGTGTTAAAGACATTACTTGCATGAATTCACAGCGGCTCCTTAATGTTTTTGTAGGCACAGTAACTTCATTATTGGTTAAGACTGAAAAGCCAGTTTGAAATGTCACAGTTTCCAATCTTGCACAGAGTAAATATGGTCCTAAAACAACACAAAAAACTTCAGCTTTCTGTTGCCTTTTGTGTGTAAACTAAACATTTTTCCTCCTAACAAGCCGATGCCTCACAGGAAGCTCAGTGGCATTTGCTGGCCTTGTCAAAGAGAGCCTTCAGCTGCTCCTGGGAGGTGGCCTCCTTTTGTTGCATCAGGTCAGGGTGGCCTTTGGTGACACCCCAGCTGTCGGGCGTCGCCAGGGAGGGGCAGTAGGGACGGCCAGATGCAGGCTTCAGCTTCTCCCAGTAATCACGGCGGGCCCTGCAGAGAGGAATTAGGCGTTTCACCAAATTGAAGGACTTGTGTTTAAAAGTTGGTAGAAGAAAGAAGCAGTCACTACCTGGCTCTGACCCAAGGTTTTGTGTGCATCTCCAGACCGCTGCCCCATTTGCCGTGCTTCTCTGAGCCTGCGGGCAGGAAACCCCTCTCTTGTGCCAGCTCCTCAGCAAGGGCACGGATGTGATAGGGTTCAAAACCACAGCAGCCGCCGATGTAACGGATGCCAGCATTGTACGCTTCACGGGCGTATTTCTGCATGTCCCATCGGGTCAGAATCCTGGGCTCCAGACCTGCCGGAGAACACGCAGTTGTATATGAGCACATTTTTTACTTTCATGTCAACATTTGGACTGAGTGGCAGATTTTGGCATGTCTACATACTGAAGGGGAACTCGGGCAGATCGATGAAACCCTGGCAGCTGCAGTCAGGAGTGTGGTAAGCCAGCGGCTGGCACATGTAGTGAGCCTTCAGCCAGGCCCTCTCCACGGCCTGCTTCATCATCCTCACAGTTCTCACACAGGTGTCAGGGTCAAAGTGGCAGTTAACGCCCACAATCTGTGCTCCTACGAACAGGAAACATGCAGACTTTATTTCAAGTTACAATTAAAACACCATAATGTTACAATTTATTGAATTACATCCTTTAAGTTTGTGGGAAAAAGATAATCAGATGAGAACTTGTTCAGCTTGTGTCCTAGCTCGGTCATGCAGTGTTTTAAACTTCCACTGAATGGCGCCAAAGTCAAACAAACATTTTGAGCCGAACAGCAGAGATCTCAGCTTGAGCTTGGATATCACCAATTCATTAGCAAGCTAGCAAAGTTTATTCACATACGTCACAAATTAGGG
>JAQFJA010000011.1:21808684-21820406 GCA_029874485.1 Naso brachycentron | reverse complement strand
AACGGTAGGCTCATTATCTTCCAAGAAGGAGCGAGTTAAAATCCATCAGAAGAGCTCAATGTAAAGATTGTGGGATGGATGACTTAAGAAAGGAACATGTTTCCATCTATCTAGAGCACATAGAGCCAATTAGGGTGACCTAATGGGTGAAATTCAAGACAGGGGTTGGGTGTGGTCACATGGATTCATTGGCAATGAACAGTTAAACACATGACAGCACTATAGTTACTTTTATCCATAAATTCTGCATCTTGTAGTCGGTTTAATTTCCATTCGTAATTTTTTGAAAAAGTAAACAAAGCCATAAGTTGCCCTTGCAGTAGCAGTTTTCACGGCACTCCTGTGCAGCTAAAAAATAAACAACAGCCATCGTTCAGTAAGAAACAAACTACAGCAACCAATGCAGATCCAGCTGCAGGGTGACACCAAAAACGTGAGTCAGTTTTTAATATTTTATTAGGCTATAATTACTCAAAACTATGGTTTAGTCCAATTTTCAGGACAATTTGGACAGGAATCGGGATTTGGGACAGATGCTTGTAATTCGGGACTGTCCTGAATTTTTTGGAACGTCTGGTCACCCTATAGCCAATATATATTATTAATGTCAGGGTTAGGGCCTAGGGACCACCCTTTTCAATTAGTGTTGCCAACTAAAAAAGAAAAATCATATCCAGGAGGTGATTTTTATAAATTCAGGCAAATTACAGACTTTGCTTATCCTGTGCAAATGTAATGCATGAAACACAGACATCAGGAGGTAATTTCTGAATTACATGAGGTCGATAAGTAATACTAGTCAAGTGCAAATAGGGCTTTATACAAGGAAAGGTTCTGATATTAGTTTCCATTTCGGATAAAGGTACAAATTTGATCTGATTTGTAGAACTCCGCCTCATTGACCTTCCTTCAAGATAGATTCAGTTTCGCCTCTTTCTGTCACTACAGGCAAAGGGTAGACAAAACATGCTAACTCAGCCACAAAGATGTTATCAACAGTGACTGATTGAACATGGTGGACCACCTTTTGCAATTATCCAAATCTAAAGTCAGTCTAAACCCGAGCCTCTCTACAGCAGCAGGTGAAGCCAAGAGGCCTTCATGTCTGACGAAACGCCAACTGTACACTTTGTTTTTGTGTAAAGTGAAACTCTGATAAGGAAATATAACATAATCAAACAAGGTGTAATCAACACTTGAATCAGGTTTATGAACAGTGTAAAAACAAGCAACATTTTGCCACAAAAACTGTGGAATAAGCTCAAAATAATACACAGTCCTGCACAAGCTTCCCTGGGATCACTGCACTAATATACAAACCTCTGAGAAGACACTGAATAGCACGTTCATACTTCTGTATTCTGGAAGGAGAAAGAAACCTGTGACTGGACACTAACAGCACACTCAGCTGTGATTTGTATTTGTCATTTTGTATGATGTTGAAATGAGGGTGAAACCTTTAGATGTGACATCTTATCACAACAGTTTACACATCTGACTCGCCTTTTTCTCACGTTGTGATCTTAGGAAGTTGGATGAAAACAGGAACCTCAATTTTACAGATAAGTCCCATGAAATTCAGAATAACACAGATAAGGGTGAGAAAAACATGGCTGAAACTTGTGAATGGTGAAAACTGGTTTAAAATCCATGCACCAAACTTGGGAATAGCTCTTGGTTAAGGCCACTTGAGATGCTGGTGTTTGGAGCTGAGCTGTTGAACCTTTCACAGCTGGGGGCAGGTCATTATGTGGGGACTGGGGGATGTCTGTAGGCATGTTCGCTGCAGCAGGGCCCACCACAAAAGAGTCTTTCATATAGTATTTAAGAGCTTTGGGAACAGGGGAGCTCAATGGAAGGGAAGTATGTGGGTTGTCACATTTTAAGGAATTGTTTAAGATTTGGAAACTGAACTTTTTCGCTTTCTTGCCAATAGGGAGATGAGAAGATTGATACCAATCCCGTATCTGTGTGTTAAATAACAAGCAATAGCTAGCAAGGGGTTAGCTTAGCTTAGCATAAAGATACAGCTGCACATGCAGGGGAAAAGATTTGGCAAATGTTGGATCCGGTCTGATCTAAATTAAAGGCTGACTCTACCAAAGCTGTAACACTCCAAGCACAGTCAGGAAAGAGAAGACGACTCTGACGCATCCTCCTCTGCCATCTGCACGTATTTAACATTTACTCCTCCGATCCTCTCTTCTTCTTCTCCTCGCTCTCTAGACAGTAATGAGAGGCATGTGAGTCTGAGCAGAGAGGATTCTCATTAAAATAACCAGCTGAGGTGCTCCATCCCTCAGGCTAACATACACAACACAGGTGTTAGGAAGCAGCCGGTGCCCAGATTCATTCACTCTCAACACTAATCACCGTAAAGCGCGTCTCCTGCAAAGTGTTCAACAAGTGATTAGGAGCAGGAGCAAATATTTAAAGACTATTGAAATCCCTCAAATACAGACAGACTGCAGGCACAAAACTAAATTTTTCCTGAACCGAGAGGTGCATCTCTGGCATCTGAAAGGTCGAATACACCATGTTTGTCTAAAGTGTGTGTGAACAGTAAAAACAGGATCCACAGTTGTGAGCCATGTGGGAAAATATTGTAAGAGTAAACAGGGTTCTGGGCTCTTTTCTTAAGACTGAAACTTAATGAGCATTACAGCTGCTGTCTATTCATACAATACAAAACAGACATGACCAACAATGACCTAATCTAGTGCTCAGCAGCCAGTGTTTGTGTGTGTGTGTGTGTGTGTGTGTGTGTGTCACTGGAACATTTTTACAGGACTAGATGCTGCATCAGCACCACAGAAACCGCTCAGTGGCAGCACAGTGGATTCATTATTATACATGTGGGACAATATGTTTAAGTAGCCAACAGTTAATTAAAAACAAGTGGTAGTTGATGAAGGTACTCAACTTTGTCATACAAAATGTATGCAATGTGCAAAAAAGGATAAGACATAAAAAGCTAGATAAAAGCAATTATTGTTCTGGAGAATAATAAGCATTGTCTGTTCCTGCTCAGCTGGGCAGCTGTATTACATTTAGCACACATTATTTTAGGAGCCAGCGCTGAGACAGAGGGGCTTTGAAAGCTTTGCCAGGAGCTCTTCAAAGAGACGAGGAAAAATCGTCGGGTTTCTGGTGCCTGTGCAGCTTCCGCTCTGGGTTTGGGTGTGAGTTTGGCTTGTTGATGGAGGCCGAGAGAAAGAAACAATGCTGTTTACAGCCACTATAAGTCTCATGAAGATCATTCATATTCAATAGAGCTGACAAGTGGAAGAGGAGGCTGGTTCTAGAAGTGTTTTTCCCAGTCTGTATTCCCGTTCAGATTTTTCCACAATATCCTCACTGAAACAGAAACTCTAGACTCTCCAGAATGATGTAAAAATCCTTGTATTACATTTAACTCACAGTAACTTCCTTTCTAAGAAAGAGCAATATTTTGTCTGTAATTTTGGCAATGCAGGATAAACACACACATCTGAATACTACAATACCAATAAGCCTTGGCAGCTGCTGCTGCTGTGTGGAAGAAACCATACAGAATCAGAAAACTCTTAGGCAAAGCAGAAAGTATGTCATTACAGTTGAGACCTAAAAAAGACACCATCTTTGCTAAATTCACCCAAAACTAATCAAGAATTTAAAAGTGAATCAATTAAAGCAGCTTTAATTATCTCTTTACCTTTATCTCCATCTGCTGAATTTTAAGGCTCTGTGAATGGATTTTTCTTGTTGAAATACACCTTACCTTGATGTATTTATGTGCCCAGTCTTGTAGCCTACCTTGAATTTTTTAAATCAATGACCAGATATTTGCTAATGTATAATCATTTACGGGGGAGTAACAACATACTGATACATAGGCCTAATGATATTGTGATAGATGTTTAGTGATATTTTATTGATTCTCAAAAACACTGGACCCTATCAACTTTTAACAGTTCACATGTAAAGATTCTTAACCCCCCCGACTGCTATTGTGCAAAAAAGTACTGCGTTGATATCCTGGTTGCATGAAAAAGTAAACCTTTTTTTAATCCAGATATCTTTGTGTTCTTTATAGCCTACAGTTGATGACAGTGTTCCTAAAATTATTGAAAAAAACCCAACATATCTTGTTTGCAGTAGGCCTATTGCAATAGACCGCAGTACAAATTGTAGGGCTGTATCTTGATACTTACTGTATTACAAAAAAAAAATTACAAAAACTTGTAACTTTGTACTGATAATTTATCCAGTACAGTCTACGGAACCTTTATTGGACAGATTAACACTACGGATTAACACGGTAGTTTTCAGACAGAAGCAAATGTCAGCTTCTCTTTGCAAGCTGCCACCCTTTATTTTGCAATTTAAAAAAATCAGTCACCTCAGGCTAGCTAGCTAATGAGGCTAACGTTAGCTATATGGTTTAAAAAAAAAAAAGCTGGTCACATTGTTAACTCATTAAAGAATAACCCTGTTAGGATGCTTAGTTTCCATACTTTTTATGCAAAACGTATCTGGAAAAGTTGGCTGGGGTTTGCTGAAGTAAAACCTCCCTAAATCATAAAGGGACAGAGCTGCTAATGTTAGCCTATGGCACACAGGCTTCCACATAGTGTATGTTACACGGTAAATTGCTAATCGTGAACAATGCTTTCTGTTATTTAACCTGTAGGCTAATCCCACACACTAATGTGCATTATGTTCCTTGTCATTGTTAAGTGTGGATAGTAAGCTAGACAGACATGCTAACCGTAACAATTTTAGCGGAGATGTATGTTTTCTTTGTAAAGATGTGCTTAAGTCGTTAAGGTCTCTCTACTGAATATGATCAGAGACAGACATTGTATGTGACGCTTGGTTAGTAAGCTTGCTAGCTGGACATGCTAGCTGTAATAATGTTAAAGGGAGGAACTTTGACAAACAGTCACTTAATGTGCATCCCAAAAACCAGACCGTCAATTTACATTTCAACGGTAAATTCAAAAAGTCAAAGAAACTAGATTTTATTTGATTTTCTTCTTTAAAATGTTTATCTGTACATAATAATCCATCTTCTGTGACATTAATGACCCTTTTCAATGACATCACGCCACTGACATCCAGCTGTATCTCCTCAGTTAACCACTAATTCTTTGTGACACAAACATACACCCATTTCCACTTCCACAAAAAACACTTTCCACCCTGCACAGGCCATTACAAAAGGACCCAGTCTGTAAAGTAAAAACACAAGGTGTGTTTTACTCCCTCAGGCACGTGCTGATTGCACACTTTGGACTAATGCAATGATTATCCACACTCTATCCAATTTCCTCTTTTATGTGTGAGTGTGCGTGTGTGTCTACATGCATGCATATATGTGCATGTACCTTGCCTGTAAACCACAGACCGCACACACACACACACACACACACACACACACAAAGATGACATCAGCGTGCAGTGATTAGCCTGTTAGCTTGATGTTAAAAATAACAGATGGCTGCAGCTACATCATTCAGCGAAACTTAAGTTAATGGAACAGAAACACCAGATATGGAATCAAAGAGGAAGGAGAGATTAAACAAGAATGACTTTTAACTGACTTTTAGTCCTCTGTGCTCAGATGTGGTGAAGTCATCATTGACGTCTCCCGTCATGATAAAAGACAGGTGTATTAAGTGCTCTTAAATGTGGATGGGGGGGTAATTTCTCTGGAATGGATGTCAGCCAAGTCTCTCCCAGACATGATGACAGACATTACGAGCACAAGGGTTTCATGTGAGTTCACACACACACATTCACACACACTGCCCTCCTTTCAGGACTCTATGTGTGCTGCAGCCTTGCTAACATTAGCCAAATTGTATTATCAAGGACAGAGAGGCTTCATCCTTCCCGACTCGCCTCTGAACCTGTGAACCCACAGTGCTAAAGATTCCCACTCAGCGTTACAGACTATTGGCCCCCAGGAATCTAATGGCTCTGCAGTTACAAGGCCATAACAGCTTCTTTAACCATCCTGAGAGGAGCTGAGATAAGATCTCGAAAGTGTTTACATGATCAGTAAAGTGCATGACTGCCTTTAAACTGCCTGAACTGAAATGTGTCGACACTAAAGGAGATACACTGAAGGTGCTGTTTAGGTGTCCACAGTCTTCAGATGTTCTTTCTAAAAAGGTCAGTTTACCCAAAACGTAAACAAAACGTTTGCGGTATGCCGTGGGTAGCAGATAATTTGATATTCTGCTTTAAAACAGAAAACAATAGGGGTGACTAGACTATCTTCTGTTACTCTTGACAGCCCACAGAGCACACTGTCGACGGTTTCTAGAAACTATTTCTTCAATGGAAAGTTGCTCCACTAAAAACCGGCTGTCTTTTCAATAACACATAAATGTTTCACTATATTCATGCTGTTTTTAGCTCAAGTGTCCTTCGGCCAACAATAAATTGGTTTAAACCATCTGCACCAAGCTGATCTGTCAGAATGGTTTCGGTACAGATACAACATCAATAACTTTTTTGTGTACAATTTGAAAAAAATGTCATTACATCCTCCAGACTCGGCGTTTGCCTGGCATGAAGCCTCGGTAACGTTAGTCAACAGACAGATGAGTGGCTGCAAAGTAACTTTTCCACAAGTTATTAAATAATCACATAGATGTTGTTATATTGTGTGGTTATGATATGAGCTATTTACAGCAGTTTTAGTCCTTTTGTCCGGTGTGTTTTTTAACTTGTCATGTTGAACCGAGGCTCGCTACACATAGCTGAGTCTCAGGTCCACACTGTACGCAGCGGCAGAAAGACTCCTACTAAAGGCCTCTATTCTTACCTACATGTAGTAATCACAAAAAAACAAAATAAAAAAAAGTTCTTGCCAGCTGATGGTTTTTATCCATCTTGTCGGAACATTCCTTTACTTTAATTTAATAAAGTGTAGTTTTCAGTCAAGAGGGGTTTTCGGGCTGCTAGAGCCTGAAATTCCTCTCAAAACATGGCGCCGGCCATGTTAACTTCCACTCTGTGGCGGGAGAAGGCTGTGACGTTCCTACCACACAACCATCATGATTAGTTGATGTCTTTGTTCATAGTGCCAAAGCTCAGAAAAATTGACCTCAGGTCGCTTTTTTCACAGTGTGATACTCCCGTTCTGTGTGTAAATACTCATGCCCTATCAGCAGATGGGAAAATAGCACTGACATGTGAATTAATTGCATGAAAGAAACATCCCATGTGTAAAGGCCTTAAGGCTGTTAGTTTGGGTTTAACACTTGTGTTCCCATGATTTATGAATAATTTCATTCTGCATTTTTATTGATTGTTTAGTAGTCGCAGGTCACAGCAGCTGTCACATTTTGTCACCTTAAAATTTCTGGCAGTCAAAATTTTGTCTCAGGCTGTCTTTGATCAGAGGACCAGGACAACAACTGTCTGTGAGCCTCTCTTACTGTGTAACGTACTGTATGACCACAGTTTTGGAGACATGACCGGAAGATTTCACCACTTGCAGTCATCTTTGGTCTGGGATGCCCAAAATCACACAGTGAGAAGTGGGCTATAACACCTGGTCAGCAAAACTAAGACAGAAGAGAAAACACAGTCACACAAACAAAGACGCCCAGCAGTTGTCTTGACACCACAAGTAAACGAAAGGACACGGGACGTGTTTGTAAGGTTTTTCCACGTCTTTCATATGTCTGCCCTTTGGAAAAGATGAACTTTTCCCAACTAGACTAATATGAGACCACCAAAAATGTCAGCTCAGTGTGGACAGAAGCACACTGTGGATATGACCTTGTGTTGACTGAATGAGTAAATTCTGCACAGACGGGCAGAACAACGGATGGAGGTCAGAGGCAGCTATCAATGAGTGAATGATCTCTGGGGCAATGAGGTTGTCAAAGGGAAGTCACGATGCTGGCGAAGAGATAGAAGAAGAGGGGGGAGGAAGAGGCAGTGAGGGCACAAAGGCAGCTCCAGACGCCGACCCCTGGGAGATGAATCACAGATGTCTGACCCAGAGCTGCTCCAGTTAATTATGAAACAAAAGACTTACCTTCCCTTTCGCTCCCTCTCTCTTATTTTTTACTCTTTGCACTCTTTTAGTCTCTTTTTTTCTGATTTTCTTTCTTCAACTTGTTTTCCTTTAGGCCTGCTCTCTGTCTCCCCACACTGTTATTACTCGCCTCTATGATTCACTTTTCTTGTGCCTCTGTTTACTCTCCCTCTCCATGCAGTGAAGGACAGCGTAATCTCTGCTCTCTCCAGATGGCAAATACCACTTTGCTGCTGAGGGTCGCCTCAAATGACAACAGCAAACAAAGAAATGCCTCATTCCCTGCATTCTTGTTTTTCTCCAAAGCAAGTAGGCTTTGCAAGTTTATAAACACTTTGGATGAGTCAATAAAATAGAGACAATTGGAAAGAAATATGAAAGAATAGCACTTCCCTCTTGCTTTAAAGTATATAAAAGCTTATTTACAGCACACAACTGCAATGGAGCGCTATTTAAAATATGCTCTTTCTAGTAAAATTTATTTAATTTAGTCAGCAGAGAGGTAAGTTGAGTCTGAGCTGAAGCTAAAACTGTGTCAGTGTTTATTTAAGCGGAGCCATGTTGGTGCTGATCATACCTGAGATTGTATCGCACAGGATGCATCTGCTCACGCGCCTGTGGCTGGAAAAACGAGCCTGGCAAATTCCAGGTAAATTCAATTAAGCTTTTTCATATCAAACTGGTATAATGGCTGGAGCTTTGGAGCACGTTGTTTGATCTTGAGAATGAAGCCTGTGGTATAAAATCTATTGATTCAGCCATGAACCTACAGAAAAAAGATCAGATTTTTTTGTACTGCAGCTTGTGTCTGTGTGGTCTCACAGGCTCTGTAATATTATCCCCTCACAGTCTAGTGGAGTCGTCACCCTCACCTGGAGAGTCCTTACACTACAAATCAATTCACAGCTGCACAGATCATTACACAGACCTCTGCTTGGTGACCAGGAGTGAAGATCAGTGGAGACTTTTAGTTAGAATTTCACGTTTTCACATCAAATTTTACACTTACTCCCCATAAGTTTTTCAGTTAACCTTTCCCTCCAGCAGCTACTTTTCCCCAACAACCAAATATGCAAAAGTAAATGTCTAAGAAATAAATGAACCCATTACCATCATGTCCAGCTAACTTACTGCAGTCATTTTGCTTTACTCCTACATTACTGACTGACATTAGCTTGTGGGATCAGAGCGAACATAAAGTAAAGCCTTGTTAATGACTAGCACATTCACTGTGTCAATTTCCTCACTGTGTGGAACAACGAACCAACATGCTCTCATAATTTATGCTTATATTAGAAGCTCTGGGCCTCAAGTCTTTATTTGACTTGGGAAATTTTTACAACTTTATGCTCCAAATAACATTACATTCACCAAACACTTAACTAGTCCTCATCTCAAAAGCCTTTCTCTTGTAATAAAGTGAAAACATGCAGTTTAAACATATGAATAAGTAAGCTATGCTGTGAAAAGGGGTTATGTTAATGAAATAAGTCTAATCTTACAGTTTTACTCATGAGATTTACAAGACTACAATTTACAAGCTCAACTCTGCAGTACAAGAGCAATATTGTTTCTTTTTTTGACCTACATCCCTTTGTCATGGATCATTAAACACTGAGTAACTTTTTGACAAACACATGCAGTCTTTTAGCACAAAAACATCTAGGCATATGCGGCCATAAACTGTATTCTTTAAGCCAGATTTTAGAAGATTCTTACTTCAAAATGTTTCAGCTGGAAATATTGTAAAGGTCAGTGGGAGACAGCTTTTCCAGCTAACTCATGCAGTGAATAGCAACAGCATATAAAGTCAAAGAAATTGCTGATATAAATAAACATTGTCTTTGTAAAACTGCATAATGTGGGAGAGAGAAAAAGCTGTCCGACAAATTAATAGATACTAACAAGAGCAAATGTCCAACAACTGGGAATGCATTCACCAGGTCCAACCAGTGGACAGCCTTATATTTGGCATGACTCACTTCTATTAAAACTAAGTCTGCCTTTAAGAAACGATGCTACAGTATAAATACAGAAATAGAGAAGAGCCTTACAGCTGTTGGCCGGGCTGCTGTGCTCAGCAACCAGCGTACAGTTGTGATAATGACTGGTGACAGTCTGCCAGTCCAAACCAAAATAGGGTTTCCATGGTGCTGATGAAACTAGGACCCAAACACAGGGTATCCCACATGAAGCATGGGCTCAGACCGGCTGGAGGATTTCTCAGTAAAAGTCAGTTAAAGTGAAAGTTTGACCAGAATGATCAGGCTTATCAGGGGATTTTTGTGCTATACTCAAAATGATACTAACCTGAAGGCCAGCTTAAGTCAGCTGATTCTCTTGTCATTTATCAAACAAAAATAATGGGGAACATATGCTGCTTCAAGCATCTTAATTGTTAGGTTTTGCTGCTTTCTGTCCATTTGATAGCGCTGTAAATTGATCTGCAATTTAAGTTTGGCCGCATTTGAACAGGATAAAACATTTCTCACTAAATTCAGACATTTTATTAAAAGGAAAGTTTTATATTTGAGAGCATGTGCTAGTTTGCTGTCTTTTAAGGCTCCTACACACCAAGCTGACAACAAAGACAAAGCTGAGAGAAAGATATGCTGCTTCGTCGTGTTTTGTCCACTGCTGTCGGGCTAAAAGTTAGCACTGTTCACACCACGAAGAAGGCCAGCGACCAACAGGCTTGTACATGCTGCACCTGCGTCAATGCAAATAGCATTTATTCAACCTACTCTCACCAATATGACCGCTTCTAACTGATGTCTGATAAAAAGTTACAAATAGCATCAGTGAAGAGTTAAAGCAGAAAAATAAAGAAGAGCCGCGCTAAATGTGTGTAGCCAATGAGGCGGCACTGATTCTACATGTTGAATCAGCCAAAAAGCCTCCAACAAGACTGGAGCAGTTCAGACGCTGCTGTTCAGCCAATCAACTCATAGCGACATCACCTGTCATTAAGAAGCGCAGACTAGAGCAGCCAATAGGAACACGCACTCACTGAAATGACCCGTGACTGACCAAAAGACCTGTCACAGTCTAACTACAGAGCGAAGGAGAGGAGCAGAACTGTAGTTTTCTTTCAGACCACCTGAACTACAAAATGCTGAAAGGTTCTTATGGGATTTTTTGTGCAATGACACCCAAAATAAACTGCCTACCCCAGCTTTAAGTAAACTTTGTATGGAATCATAACCCATAGTTTAATTAGTGAGCATTATAGAGGTGCTTGCATTGTTAGCTTACTGCGTGTTGGCTCTAGCTTCATAATTTAGCATACAGAAATTAGAGTATTATCCATTTTTTCCTTTTTGAAAGAATAAGCATATTTCCAAAAATATCACGTTGTTTATCACCACACAAAAAAACAATTAGTTGCAAACCTTGACTTTGATGCCGTCCCTGTGTAGCCATTGTTTTCTTCCTCTGATATGATCTTGAGCACGTTATGACTTTCAGCAGTGACACAAGCACATGGCACAGTCTCATGTATTCTCTTTCATTTGGCTTAAAGACTTTAACATGACCTAAGACAACCTCAATATATCAAACTGCCTTATCACACGTTGCACACTGACTGCCTATTGTGTTGGGTCATAACCTTGTATCATTAGCATACAGCTGTATGCAGGCTCTGAGTGACTCCAGCTTCAACTACATCAATATTCAAAC
>JAQFJA010000011.1:21763887-21776904 GCA_029874485.1 Naso brachycentron | reverse complement strand
ACGTCCATCTGTGAGTGTGTGTGTGTGTGTGTGTGTGTGTGTGCGTGTGTGCTGGGTGGTGATGTAACCAGAGTTGGTCTAAGCAGCTGATTATGATCACAGGAAGGTGATACAGAGACTTTCAGGAACTTCCTCCACTCGTCTGTCACATGTTCTTCGTTTTTTATGTGATGAACTGATTTGAGCTTCATTGTTCATTTTTTACTGTAATGTTACTATGACTTATATAACAAGTTACTCATGTCAGATTGTGTTTTCTTAACACACAGTGCTGGAAAGCAATGAGTTTATTTACATGTGGAGGCCTGACTGTGATGCAAACATTGTACATTTTATTCCCACAACAGCTTTAGTTACTAGTTACTTTGCAAACTCAGATGCAGATAAAACATGTAAATAGTTCATAAAATAGGATGTTTTGTCACAGTTAAATGGTTCATTTTAAACAAAAAATCATATTTGATTTTGCAGTTTGTATGTTTTGTATGTAAAATATGAGTCTATGAAGCCAAAGCTCTCAGAAGTAAAAATGTAATGTAGTTGAAGTATAAAGTGGTTTATAATTTAAATACTCATATTCAAGTAAAATACAAACATAAAGCTGTAGCCCATAATGAGGTCTGCAGTACTTTTCCTCACAGGCTTTCACAGTATTTCTACTTTTACTCAAGTAGTCTGAACAATGATTATTCCTCTGTCACTGTAACGCTGAACACCCAGCTAACAACAGCGAAATCCTCCAGTTTCTTTCCCACTGGTTTAACGGTGAGGTGGTCCAGGTAATAGATTACTTTTGCTTAATAGTATCAGAGTCAGATTACCTGAATATTTTCTAATCACTAGTTAAACCTGAGTGACCAAATGAAAACAAATCACTAGAGGAAATCCTTTCCGTTCCTGAAACACTCACACACTCACACACACACACACACACGCGCGCGGGGAGGGGGGCATGCATAACGCTGAGTCTTAGTCTCTCTCTCTCTCCGTGTGTGTGTGTGTGTGCGTGTGTGTGTGTAGGAGGCGTCTCTTCGGTGTGTATCGAGACAAAACCGCCTGTGAGCTGAACTCTTCCCACGTTTTTCTCCGCTGCAGCTCAAAGGCTCGTTTGCAGTTTGTCCGTGCAGAGATGACTTTCTGTCCGTGAAACGCGCGTGACTCAATTTAAAACAATAAAAACAAAGATAACGTCACACATTCGGTGCAGAAGATATTCCGTTTAAAAGAGAAGAAACGTTGCGTTCACTTTGTGGTTTAAACTCCAGGAGCAGCAGCGCACCGTAACGTAACTTTGCTTAAAATCTGACTTCACGTCTTCGGATTTTACGCCAACTGCGGAGCCTGTGATTCAGGTAACTTTACCTTAACGTCCGACTTTTCTACTGAAGTTGTTGTGAACTGTTACTCTAAAGCTGCTTGACTTGTGTGTGTGTGTGTGTGTGTGTGTGTGTGTGTGTGTGTGTGTGTTTTCAGTGAAAGAAGAAGTAACGTTAATCAAACCTCTCAGGCTAACGTTAGCGTTAATTAATTAGCAAGCCGAGTTAGCTAAAATAAAGCTAGCCTAGCAAAAAATTAGCCTAAGTTACTTTATTGCAAATCACCTTTGAAGTGACGCAGTGTTTTAAGCAAAAGCATAAAGTATTTTTAGCAAGATATTTTCAAGTAAAGGTAACGTTAACGTTACTTTTACTCAAGGAGTATATTAGCATGCTTCTGTTATAGTTAGCTGACTGTTAGTGTGAGAAATAACATGCTAACTCAGTGTTCGGGATTTACTGATTGTCCGGACTGTAAGTGCTCAGTAAAGTCTGAAAACAGAGAAAATAACAATGACGTACTCAGTTCATTGTTTTGAGTGAGAACAAACTGTTTAGGTAAGTAACTTTAGTAGCATCAGTAACGTTAGCCAAGTGTACCTGAAGTATCTGAAAAGTAAAGGTACACAAAGCAGAGAGTGTGTCATTGTTCTGGTTTAAAAGGCATTCTTGGTATTTTGCTGTTGTTGTTAATCTGGCTGAAACTATTTTAAAGTATTTCTTATATTATGATCTTGATAATAACAAACGATCAAACTAATTTAAACTTTCAGATTGCAAAATAAATAATATTCCAGTCACATACTGCAACACTGCAGATTTGAAGTACTCTTACTACATTAAATCTCCTTTACATTTCGTCTCTGCTCTATTCATTAGAAAGATAGAGAGCACAGCTTTGATGAAGTTATCATGTGTGATGCATAGTATCAAAAAACCAACCGTATATGAAATGATTCCAACTTAATATCTCCCTCTGGAGCAGCTAAAAACTATCCAGTCTTGTAAAATATCACTTTGTTGCATGTGTTAGGCTCTTTGAATGCATGAATGGAGTATTTTTACTGTGTTGTATTGCTTCTTTTTGTTAAATAAGTGTTTTGAAAACTTCTCCTGTTACTGTGAATACTCTCTGCGTGAGTTAAACACAGTATTTGTGTTAATAATCCAGAACAGCAGCTATGCCTCGTACTGCAGACTCAGTGTTTGCTGTGTTTTGGCTGCTGGCTTCACTTTCCTGCTCCATCATTTCCCAGCAGCCTCGTGGTTACTGTCGCAGTGATTTGATGGTGATTTGCCTGCAGACCGTTTGAACGTCACCATCAGGTGGTGGTGTCAGGCTGAAGGATAAAATAATGTGGAGTGGGCACGACGAGCCAGACTCACTTTTCCACTCAGTGTTCCCACAGCAGGGATTCTGCTGTACAAACGCCTCCAAACAAGAAACCTTTTGTTTAAATATTTGATAAATGTGTTTACTTCGACATTTATTCCCCTTGCCTTCTTCTGTACCTTCGTGTTTCCTCAAGAAAACCCTCCATGAGGTTTACAGCCTTCAAACTCCAACACAGCATGGCCTCTCGTCCTGTTTGGCATTCGCTCGCTGTTGTTTTCCAGCTCGGATGGACGGCTGCTTAATCAGTGGTTGGTGTGTTCATGTGAGAAATATTCCGAGCAGCCAGCCTGCTGCAGAATCTGGTGTGTAGGTGAAGACTGCAGCACAGGAAGTTTAACAGAGACGGAGGACGAAAGTCTGAGAAATTAGTTATTAAAAGCTGATGAATTTGTGTCGGAGAGGATTAAATGCTCTGCAAAAAGAGAGACACAATAATAACATGAATATTTTAGCATTCAGTTCCTTTCAGTGAGAGCCTGTGCACTGACGCCATGTTCACATTTAGCCACTTCATGCATCTTTAGTGTAAATGCATCCAAGATGGATTCCAGACGGATTGAAATGTGTTCAAATCACTTCTGGAGGAAGTGTGACACTCAGTCTGGCCAGATGTTGAAAAGGTGCAAATGCATCCGTCTCTCCAAGACACAGCTACGTCAGTGAGCAGCTTTTGGAAATATTCACTCACTGTCTCATGTGTTCAGTGTGTGTTTAACTTTGTGCATCATGACAAAGTGAGGAGTAAAACATTTTGTCAATTGATTAAGAAAACTGCGTCTGTTCTGATTAGAGATCTTTAGTTTTATGACTTCATTAAAGTGAATGGTTTTTGATTTGCTCACTTTTTATGACAGTAAATTAGAGAACCAGTTAAAATTTTGATGCCCTACTTTTTTCCTGTTTTCTGACAAGACATAAATTGATTAATTGAGGAAAGAAATCGGCAGATTAATGCTTAATTGCATAAAATGAAATAATTTGTCATTGCAACTGGAGACCAGGACATGAGCGGCAGAGACATTTTAAAGTTGAACTGACCTCTGATTTCTTGTCACTGATTATTTGACATCGACGGTTTCTTCTGTGATAACCTGAATGTGTGAGCAGCTGCCGCTGTGGTGCACGTTGTTGAGTCTCTTCACTGTCACTGTGTTTGTTTGCAGCATAATGTTTGTGTTTACGCGAGGTTGGGAGGGAGAGTGCTGCTTTTTCCAGAGTGTCCTTGAACGAGCCCAGTTGTTTTTTAACATGAAGCTTTTCTGAGGAGCTCTCGTCACATGTGCAGCTCATACACTGTTTAATGTTCACAAGCTAGCTTAGCTTAATTAAGCTTATTTAATTTAAGAGGCCACCAGTGTCCAAGTGTGTGTGTGTGTGTGTGTGTGTGTGTGTGTGTGTGTGTGTGTGTGTGTGTGTGGCAAATGAATTGTGTCTTCATACACTTGGCACGCCGTGCCTTCGTGCTCATCGAGCTCGGAGACGCCTCCCTCCCTCCTCCACATGCACACGCTCTGCTCGCATGCTTGTCAGTGCAGCATGAGGCTGCAGCACAGGCTGTAATGAGGTGACTCAGTGGATCAGAAGCAGGACGGCGTCACGGCGGCAGCTCTCGTCCTCTGTGGAGTCCCAACTCTCAGAGCTGGAGAGAGCGAGCTGCGGGCGGCCAAACAGTGTCTGTCTTGTTAATGAGGCTCATAAGATGATGAGTGTTATTGTCCTTCATTACTCCTTCGGTGTTCATGTCAGTGTGCACACAAAGTTACCCTCATCTCTGCAGACAGACTGGTGAATCAGCTGCTCTTCTTTTGTTAGGCCCCTGTTCTATAGAAATGTTGACAGGTTTTCCCTTTACTGACAGTCCACGATGCCACAGGGCTGTTACAGCTTAGAAATGAAAGTATTCTGTGTTTAGAGTCTACCAGCGTGCTGGAAACCAGTAAAATTACTTTGTAGAAGTAAATTTGTGTGTTGATGTCTTTGAACTCCTGCTGGCTGACGAGGCTCATGGTGTTGAGAGGTGACAGCAGCAGTTTAAGCCGGGAGCTGAAAAGAGGAGAGCTGCTCTGCTTGAAGTGAACCAAAAACACAACAATAATAACATCAGCAGGAACATTTTGTGTTTTTTGTTTGTTTTTTTTCTTAGCAAGGTCTGTGCGCAAAGAATCCCTCATTCTGATTTACGGGAGCTTAATTACCGGATTTTATGGGAGTAATTTTTAAAATCAGTATATTTACTTCAACTTAAGTACATGATGTTGGAGGTAAATGTACTTCACTGAATTTTAAAGAGCTTCCATTACAAAGTTAAAAAAAAAAAATTCAGACTAGAAGATTCTCCAGGTGTCTCCAAGTTGGCTCTGGCTGACTGACTGCAGCACCAGAAGGTGAACAACAATCACACACACACACACGCACACATACACACACACACATATATAGCATCGGGATGCTGGCGCACAGAGATGGAGATCGATTTGAAATGGAGAAACAGTACTTCTACTAAGTAGATTTCTTGTGTACTCCTTCTACCTTGTCCTATAGACGCTCACACTAAAGACACACAGAGCTTCAATAAAAAGTTGATTGACAGAAAATTAATCATGAACGTATAAATTTGTTATCCTCTTATCGCTGCAGGAGCTCCACTTATCGTTTGCTTCCTGCTTCTCAAATGTGCAGATTCTTTCTGTCAGTTTTTGTCCTTAACATTCATAGGTAAACAACTCTGTTTGTCTCTCGTCAGCTTCCATACACAGTTAATGTATTTACCAGAAGAGTTTCACACCGTCAGGGTGACACATGCAGCAAATGGTCTCCGCCTGTGTGTTTGTTTTAGGCTGCCTGCACATCTGTGTGTGTGTGTGATTTACTGCTCTCTGTTTGCTCTGACACCTGGCAGATGTACAGTACTCATCACAGGTGACTCTCAAAGGTTGACAGGTCCACTTTATTTAAACATACAGAAACCCAGACGCCATTTGAATACATGTTGATGACTTCATTTATGTAGAGATGATTCTTTGCTGATTGACCAAAGGGGAAATCTGAAGATAGGAGAGTCAAGGATATACACAAAGTGATTCTGTGTGAAATGTTTAATTTAAGAACATGTCAGTATAAACTCACCAAAGAATATTTAAAAGTTCCTTTTTGTCATCCACATGAACAACTTTCCACATCGACATAGCATCGATCCACTGCACAGCACATAAAAAAAGATAAGTTGCTTTTTTGAAAACTGCTTCTACAGTTAGTCTCACAGCTTCCTTCTTCCAAAGCAGTGATGAAGAACAC
This sequence comes from Naso brachycentron, assembly GCA_029874485.1. Classification (NCBI taxonomy): domain Eukaryota; kingdom Metazoa; phylum Chordata; class Actinopteri; order Acanthuriformes; family Acanthuridae; genus Naso; species Naso brachycentron. Next base: position 21,770,898 of record JAQFJA010000011.1, on the reverse strand, counting down.
GAGGAGCTGATTTTTTTTTTAAACAAACAAACAGACAAACAAACAAAAACAACCTGTGATTGGTGTGTCACCTGAATGACGAAATTACCTTAAGTTACTTTATCACCACAGTGTCAGAGATGCATTTAAGGCATTTTCCTTATAGTCCACGTTTAACCTTCAGTTACAGGTGGAGTTTGTTTGTGTGTGTATTTAAATCCACATTAGCTGCTGTGTAATGACTGTAGCTGCTCTTCCTCAGGTCCGTAAGTTTTCAAACATAATTTTCCATAATAAATAACACATACAGCAGTATGTACAGTTGACTAACAGTGCAGAACACAAACACAAGGATACACAACAAAACAAACAATTCCATCCTCTGTTCAAATACATACGATAATAATTTCACCTCAGTGATCACTGAAATGAGTCACATAACAGCTCATCTTCATTTTCATGTCATTAACATCTGAAAGGAAGAAAAAAATCATTCTCTTCACAAAAAGTTGGATAACTCACTACATCAATATCATGTTCCTTGTGTGAACAAATACACTCTGCTTAAAACATAAAGTATCAGAATAAGAAATCAAAAACCTCGATGAGTTCCACGCCAACATTGCTCTATAGTTTACTGTTCTCTGTATTAAATTAGTTCTACTCTGGGTGACAGAGAAAGACCCTCAGACACCTGCTGAGTTCAGTAGTTATGTCTATCTGAAAAAAAAAAGACAGGTTACCATAAAGTATTTCTGGGGTTTAAGGTATGATAATATTTCTTACAAAACACGCTGAAGAATAATGCAGTCTACCTTTTACACTCAGCCAAGCCAAACGACAAGCCAAACGGGTCAGCAGGATTTGTTTATTGCAGCTTGTAAGCGCAACATTCTACCTGGGCCCCTCCTCCTGAGCTCAGCACACCAGAAGTATTGTGGCTTAGCGTGTACCTCATGTACTGTTATACCGCTTGTACCTGACATTACGCAGCAAGCATGTGGGGATTTAAACTTTGTTTTAATGGAAAAGACGATAATTTATCGAGCTAACAAGTTAACTGCTGGTGTCTGTCACCTGCCTGTCCAACAGACAGCAGGCCAATCCTGCATCACTCTTCATCCCCAGCCTCTCCTTCAGTGCTCAACCTCACCTGTGTGCTCTCATTGGCTGGAGGAAACACACCCACTCCTCACCCAGAAACATCCCCACTAAACCAAAACATCAAAATCCAGGCAGGGGCGGAGCTCTGCAGACACAGACACCACCACACATTTATGGCCCAGAGGTGATGATTGAGCAGCGTTACATCTGTGAAAGTCTAGATTTTATTTTTCTGGAAAATCCTACAGAGGGAACCTTTGAAAGCGCAAATTTGCGATAGCGTTGACCAGCAGCTAAAAATGTTAGTCGTTTTTGGCATCACAAACGTTTGGTGAGTGATTGAATGGGCGGGGCCAGAGTGTAGGGGCAGGGCTGGTCATAACCATTAAAAGTGTGTGTGTGTGTGTTTTTATTACAAAGTTTGGCCATGTTACATGAATCCGAATGGAAGTTATAAGAGTTTTTCTCATAGGCCACTCCCACTGCCACGCCCCCTTTTGCCAGTTGGCCCTGTGTGTGTCCTTTGACTCATGACCAACCTTTCCACTGAAAATTGTGCAAGTCTGTGAATCCATTTTGAAGATTTGCACCTTTTTGCAATAGGCCACTTCCGTTGGGTCATCCTCTTTTAGCCAGTTGGCATGAACACAAACACACACACCTTCTCTCTCACACACACACACACACACACACACACACATACACACACACACACACACACACACACGCACACCTTTAGACATACACACGACGTCAGTGTCACGTTTCAGCCTTCTAGGACAAAAACTGTCGCTGCTAAAGAGTGGTGAATATTTGAGGACAGAGCGACCTGTGGAGCTGCTGGTCTCAGCTAAAAATATAAATCAGAGGATTAATTGATGATAGAAATATTCTGTTTGCAGCTCTTATTCTGTGAATGAAAGGAATTCATTGGCTGATGGAATGTTTTTCAAAATAACTGTCAGAAACTTAAAGTACACTTTGGAATAAATTGCAGCTCTGGTAAGAGTACACAAAATATCTTCTCATTAAAAGTGCTGTTACCTTGATGAAATTGTACTTATGTAGAAGTAAAATCAATGGTGTAAATATGTCGTCAAGTAAAAGTTAAAAGTAATCATTTAAAATGTACTCAGAAAAGAAGTTACTCAGTTACTTTTCTGGGGGGTAATATAATCTTTGCATCTCCACCCGTCTCCATCTTAACACACTAGCGTCCCTTTGCTCTGTGTGTGTGTGTGTGTGTGTGTGTGTGTGTGTGTGTGTGTGTGACTGACTGTGGTTCACCTTCCGACGCTGCCGTCAGTCAGCCAAAGAAATCAGATGGACCGTTACTGGCACGCAGACACAGCACCAGCTCATAGAAAACTTGAAGAAATTTATTGTTTGAATGTTTTCTTTTCTTTTCCTTTTACAGTTACCTCCAACACTATGAACGTTAGTAAATGTTCTCTTTTAAAAAATATTCAAAAAAAAGTACAAGTACACAAAAAAGCTTCTCAGTTACAGTAACTTCAGTAAATGTAATTTGTTACTTTCCAGCCCTGGTAAATTGTCTCAGTGACGATGGAGCAGTGAGCGTCTCCATGTAGGCTAAACGTTTCTGCCTCTCTCTCTGCAGCGTGCTCCTGCTCTGGAAGTCACAGCGAGCTGATGTGTTAGGACACCATGTCTCCCCCCCGCTGCTCCCAGCTGCTGCTGTCCTGCTTCCTGCTGGTTCTGCTGGTCCAATTTCCACGAGCTCAGTCCAGACCAGCCACAGAGGACACAGACACAGGCAAGACACGTCACACACTCTGCAGAGCTGAACGCTCTCGCCAAATGTCCAACTGTAGCTTTGTATTGCAGTGTTGCCACTGAAAGTTTGACTCCATGATTAGTGAGACGTGATCGAAATCCTCACGTTTGAGAGGCTGTTTTCATCAGGATGCATTTCCTGTCAGAAGACAAAACTTCTCAGCTCTTAACCTCACAGGACAGTAACAACTGAATGTGCACTTTTATTTATGGCAGTTATAGTAACATGTAAAAATGGCTCTGTGTTCAGTCATGGATTTTGCATATAAAAGGTGAAATAGTTTTGTGCTGCGTTCAGCGTGTCCCTCTGCCTGCAGACGAGTGGTAAACTCACAGTTGCTTTGCTGTGTTTCGGGCTTTTTTTTTTTCTTTTTTTTTTTGCTGTTGTTTGGGGCCTTTCCACCTCTCTTTTGTTTGAGGGCTCTTTCATGTCTGCTCTCAGCTGTGGTTGTGCCATTTCAGGCTCTGAATTATATAAAAGGTTATAAAACTTTCCAGTGAGCAAATGTCTTTAATAGGAAAGTGACTTTTTCAAGGTTTGGCTGTTTTAGGCTTTGGGGCATGTGCAACTGGTTAAAGGGATTTTTCATGGTGCGACCGACACTTGGCGCTCAGTGTGTTGCTTATGGTCTGTCTGTCCTGTGCAGACACAATTAACACACACACACACACACGCGTGCGCACTCAGTCTGGTGTGTCAGGGCCTCTCAGACTCTCTCAGACAGAAACAAAAGAAACCTCGTCAGAAAACTTTCATGCATTCATGTCAGTGTTTGTGTTTGTGTGCACATGCATGTTCATATTTCTCCTTTCCGTGTGCTTGTCTTTTGCATCCAAACTTCTGGTCTCCAGCTGAACGTGAGTCTTTGTGATGGTGTTGTGTTGAAGCCCATAAACTCTCAGTTGTTTTTCTCTCAGTCAGGAAGACGTCAAATTCAGCCTCTCTGCTGTGCGTCTCCCTTCATAAACAAAGCCTGCTTCTCATTTCCCACCTCGCTCACTTATATTTTCTCAAATGGAGTTTGAGGCTTTTGAAATCAAACCACTTCCCCCTCAAACGCTCTCTGCTCTGTGACACTGAGGATAAAACTGCCCAAATATTCCTGTAAGTGCCACGAACTCAACTCAGTTCTTGTAAAAAGCATCCCTGAAACCCAACCCTGTCCTACCAGGGACACTGATCTTTTTATAAACTGTTTGATGTGTTTAACAGAAGCTGCGCGTTTGCCCTAACCTGTGTTTTCAGCCCCACAACACACAGTTTTCCAGGGATTCTCAGAGTCACACGTCTCTGAGGGTTTTGTATCGTGGGCTTCTCCCGCTCACCTTCACCGTGACTTTCAGACACACAGCAAGTCATTATGGGGGAAGGTTGTGTTTATTTGTTAAGAAGTGCTGTGGTCGTTTTGCATGAGCAGGAAATGTGTAATTAAAAGATAACAGTTTGGTCTCTGGATGAGGGCTTTATAGTTCCAAAAAAACACCACTGGCCAATAAGATCAATAAGTCAGAACACACTGAATCTTTATTGATGTGTGTAAGAGATTTTCTTTATTAATTTGCACAAAAAGCCTGACAAGAGTGAGTCTGCCGCCATGCTAGCAGCTCCATGACTCTAACTGGACGCGATGCGAGCAAACGAGTCGCCTCAGTGTTTTCCGATGAAGAAGTCCTAACCTGCTCCGTGCCTCAGCGGATGGGCCGAGCGACGTCTCACTGGTCTGAAAAATCACTCCGCTGGCTCAGCTAGGCTAATCCTATTTTCATTCTCTATTTTCTCTCAGTTCTATCATATTTTCAATTGAAATCTGTGAATTTAAGCATGGACAGTAGCTAAATTTTAAGATAACTGTTAAAATAACTGTCACCAACTGTCAGATAAACTTTAAAATAAACAGTGAAGGCTGTAAATTTGGACTTTTAGACTTTAGACTTTTGTTGTCCCAGAAAGGAAATTCTTTTTCACAGTACCACTTCGTTTATACTTCAACACACATTATATTATATCTTATTATATATTATATCTTGTTTAAAGTTGTTATGGATGAGGCTTTTGCCAAAACGGGCCCTTTTGCACCTCAGCGCTCTGTACCTGCGCCGTGAGGGAAGGGGGATGAGGTGAGTATGTAGTGGGTGTGTGATGTCCTGTTCCACTGAAATTGCAAAGCGTGTGATGGCCCTGTTGTTCAAGTCTGTTAAGTGTGGTGTGGGGAGACCAATTATTTTGTGAGCTGTGGCGGTTATGCGTGTCAGTTTAGCCTTGTTTTTGACAGATAACATATTGAAAAAGCAGGTGGAACAGTACATGAGGATGGATTGTATTATACTTTGATACTTTGACTCTTGCTTTATTACAGTAAACAATCCGATGGTAAACAAATGAACCGCCTCTTTTGTGTTAGTTAGTAATAGAGGTTTGTAAAAGAGCTGGTTATGAAACATCTAGCTTGGGAAAAATCCTGAGTACACATGTTTTGAGTGTGAGAAAGTATTTGAAAATTAGTGACAGGCATGAGGAACACACTTAATGATGCAGCCACTATAAGTTCATTGTCATTGAAGAGAAATACCACCCTTGCTTTGCTCTTGAACCAGAACCTGCAGACAGTCAGCTGCTTGTTTACGTAGTGTGATGTTGTCCTTTAAGCAGCATGTGGTCAGGGCTAGTGGGGGGGGTTCTCTGATGGATCTCTCCACACTGGCTCCCAACATGTGGCTCTCAGCACACATAAGGACAACAGTGGCCTGCATATTCATGTCTGGGTCCTCGGCTGGGCCCCTTTGAGGTGGTCAGACGTGATGTTTGCACAGATGTGTGGGTCCAAAGTTGAGAGGCCAAATCCCTTGTACCCCTCTGGCGGTCCTGGCCCACCCCTGACCGGGAAGGATGGACACATTCAGTCCCATCATGGGTGACATGCCTTTAAAGGACAGAGCCAGGCCTCTTATACTCCTGGGGGGAGAAAGTCATATGAAGTTGTCTGTGCAGCTGGGGAATTTTTGTGGCTTCCTTTAGTGAAAACAATAGAAGTGCCAAGGAGGCTTTAGAGGATGACACGACCCAAGGGCATTCTCCACTTTTCTCGTCCACTAGACTTTATAGTCTGTCAAAAGTGGATTTAAGCTCTACAGTTAAACATAATCTTTACATACCATAGTTAAAAGCACACTGATTAAGAAAATGTGCATGTATTTTACAAAACAATGGGATTTGAAAGCAATGCAAAATGGTTAAATAGTGCAAATGGTCTCACTCAGGAGCCTATCCTTCTAAAAACAGCAGATTTTTGGTGCACGAGCCTTGACTTGGCGTGGAAAAACTACTTTGTGTAAAGATACTTTTAGTATTTTACATGTGAATAGTGTTCCGCAATCTTTAGTCCTTAATTTATTAATCATCACATGAATGTGATGATTGCATGACATTTCTCTGACCTTGTGATTTCTCAGACATTCAAGGAAAATTTATTTCTCATTACTGTTGAAGTCAGGAAGGTTGTAATCAAACCGGCAGATTAGTCAAGAAAACAAAGAAGAAGTGAACGTATTTGGACCAGAGGGTGGAGCTAGGGAGGATAAAAATCGCGATCTACGGTATAACTGTGTGAACCCTAGCTGACAGCTAGAGGCCTGCTGTCACTCAAAATGATCATGCTCCTGCTTTATTCATATCTTCAAACTTTAAAAATGTGAGTTATATAAAAATTCACCCTGTGTATCTATCATTAATGTTAGAAAAGAGGAGACCAAAACCTTTTTTGTACCAGACTGTAAACATGTTTTTTTTTTTGTTTGTTTTGTTTTTTCCAGCTGTAAAGTTAGGCATTTGTCATAGGGGCTCTATGGGAATTTACTCACTTCTGGAGCGAGCCTCAAGTGGCCAACTGAAGAACGGCAGTTTTTGGTAACTAATAGAACCAAGACCAGAGAAAAACAATGCCTAAATTTGACTAACCAAGGTTTTCCTACAGTATAAGAGGCAGTTTACATGGCATAAGTTTTCGCGTCAAACGGCACACTTTCGTTGCGGTTTGGCCTTCCTTTTTCATGACAACGGCGTGCTGATGCCCCTGAAACAGCATAATTTTAGAAGTCAATCTACAACTGAATTTCTTTAATTTGTGGCTGTTT